>JARVZY010000381.1:0-101438 GCA_030686995.1 Artemisia argyi | reverse complement strand
ATTACTGAGCTCCATGTTTTTAATGACTCGACAAATCTCTGGGGCTCCTTATAATACTAAAGTCACATCATCTAACAGCATGGAACTAAGCAAACCTCTAACCAAAAAGCATATGTGTATGTATTGTGTGTAAGGCAAATAAAGAGGAAGGTCCCAACGTATATAGCAGTTATAGTCTAGGCACTAAATGCAACCTAGTTCTCTATAACCAAAGCTCTGATACCAATCTGTAACACCCCCAAAATACCGCAGCGGAAGACTGTGTCACAGGGGTGCTACTTCATAATACAAAGTACAAGTTATAGAAAACGAACTCTAAATGAGACGTTTTGAAAAGTTACCATTCGATTAATGAATTCAAAGTTACCAACATGAGATTTCAAAGTATGATACATAAATGTATACAAAATGTTTGAATGGTAAATGATAAAAGCGTAAGTCTTCAGAATATGCAGCTTGACTCTAAGTTTCTCGCACTAGCTATCGCCTTACTAACCTGAGATAAACATGCTAAAGTGTCAACACAATGGTTGGTGAGTTCATAGAGTTTGTCTTAAAATAGTTGAAAAGCCTTAAAAGAATGTTCACACAGCAAAGGAATCGTGAATCCACTCAGTTACAAGTCCCGCCATAAGAGACTTGTAACCTGTGTGTTCACAACCCACTGCTACAATATAGTATGATAAAGACATGTATAAGTTCATCAAAACAATTAAGCAATTAGTCGTGAGTCTACACTTCATCTCCGAAGACCTCACGTTTATGATGTATCCAACATTCGCAAATGTTAGGATGTATCAATAGCCTCAATGGTCATCCAAGGTCTTAATTTGGAGCCACCGGAAGTCTCAATGGTCATCCAGCAACTTAATCTGGAGCCACTGGCAGTAACACAATCAAGTATAACGCAGTTAAGTATAACATAATCATGTACGTATGAAATCAAGTATAATGCGATCAAGTATAAGACAATCAAGTATAGAACAATCAAGTATAATGCGATCAAGTATTTGTACAAGTAAGCAAGTAGTTGAGCATGTATCCCCCCCAAGAGTTAAAACAATTATGAAAAGAGTAGGGGCTATGACTCACCTTAAGTCTATGTAATGAGAAATGAAAGTGGTAGTCGAATCGCGAAAGTCTCTAAGAGCAGCCTATAATAGAACGTTGCGACTTAGGTTTGGAGTAACGTCTAAGAATACGACGAATTGCCTATATATGTCTTGCATAATGTTCATGATGTAGTACTTAGTATATAGTGTAAGTCTTTGAATATAAATGGTCTATGAAACATGTATAGGTTGTAAATCTCTTACTACCGTTCGGGCCGACATAATTCAGAAGTCATGGAGTAAACGTTCGAGGAGCCAGGACACTTTAACTCGTAAATCCACAACTCATCTCGACGGCTTACTCAATGAACTCCTCACATGAGGCTCCCTACTATTGTAGTATTTGATAACATATATATATGTATAAGCTTTTTGATCTTTAATAGTTATATGGTCTTTAGCCGTGGCTTTGCCGTGACCTTGGTCATTGTTACCATGGTCTTGAGACTCAACCTTGGCTTTAGCCATGGTTGTGGTCTTGGCTTTAGGTCATTAGACCTCTTGGTCTCATCTAAATATAATCATTATATAGTAACTTTGGTCTAAAAATGGGCTGTTAAGAATTTGAAGAAAATATCACTCGGAAAGCCTTTTCAGGGCTCGAGCTTCTTTGTTCCTGAACGAAAACGTCGTTCCGGACAACTTTCGTGTTTTAACTTTTTGATGAATCGGACCAGAAGTGGGACTTTCAAATTGGCAGAATGCAAACAGGAGGTTATGGGCAGTTTCGGCGTTTTGGTGTCGCTAACTTCTTATGGTCATAACTTTTGACTCGTGTACTCGTTTTGGGTGATTCAAATTGCTATGTTTTCCTTGTTAAGTCCTCTTTAACAGTAAGTAAGTGTCAAATATCAAAGTTATACTATTGTGGTCGTGGTTTTCCATAAAAATCACTAGTTTGCTTGTTTGCTTGTCATAAGTTAACATATGTATACCAATACTTGTTTTATCCATTTTTAAACATCATGAACACAATACAAAGACCATATATAGCATGAAAGAAACATAATAAGCATGAAATGATATTGAGCAAGAAAGTGTATAAGGGTTTGCTTACAACTTTTGGCTTTCTAAAGAAAGGAAGTCAAGTATAGAACTAGGATACTAAACCTAAGCTTGTAAACCCTTCACCATAACTCTTGTAACCCTTGCTAGCCTTGATATAGACCTTGTGAAAACCCATTAACTTCAGCCCCTAATCACCTTGTGTAGCTCCTAATTCAACCATGGAATCACCAAACAAACTTAAGAACTAGGTAGAGAATACTAAGGCCTTGAACTTTGTAGTGTAACTTGTATATTGAAGATCAAAGGATCATGGTGCTATGATAAAAGGTTGTGGCGTTTTTGTGGTGAAGAAAGGAAGCAAATGAGCTCTCTATTTATAGTAAGAATGAGGAGGTTAGGAAGGTGGCTAGGAAACTACATAAACTTGGAGACAAAGTTGTAAATAAAAATGATCCAATGGCTAAAGTCATGAGATGATGCCACAAGTGTGAATGCCCCCCCCTAGTGGCGGTTTGAAGAACTTGGAGAACAAGGTGTGGACTTTTGATGGTATTATCCTAAGTATGTAGCTAGTTTTGACTCCGTAAATCGCTAACCGTAAATGATTAAGCCTCAAAACGTAAAACCGGGTATCCTAAAAATATGAAACTTATAAATATGGTTAAACATGTCAATATAGTCCATAATAAAATATAAAATGAGTGGTAGGTTCTATCGGGTGCTAAAACCCTGCTAAAAACTGGAAACACGGGTCTAAAACGCGTAATACGTAAAATGTACGAATATTGCGTAAAATTGAGAAAAGTAAAATGTTACTTTTCTAATAGGATACTAATGACTTAAAATGACTTATAATGTCTAGGCTGGGCTTAGTCTAGTGTCGGTTGGTATTAAATATCTTTTAGACATCAAACCGTAAGCCTAAAAATCACGAAATGACTTATAACATCAAGGGATGATTTTTGGTCAATGGAGGAGGGAAAAATATGTTGACTTTTTCTAATAAGTTGAAAACTCAAATAGTCTTAGAAACGTGTTTTGTGGTCTAACGGTTAATCGCCCATACGGTTAAGCGTGCTCATGTGAGAATAGTACTGGCTTGGGTGACCTGCCGGGAAGTCTTTGGTCATATTTTTCTCAGTCACGATTAATTCTCAAATAAATCATGAGTGTGTCAAACATTTTTCTGATGCGGGGTCACTTAACGCGGTCGAGTTTCGTTGTACGTAGAATTTCTAAATGACGTTTTACCCTAAAACGTGTAATTCCTTAATAACTTTCACGAAAATGATCTGACGAATGTCAAACATTTAATTTGCCATGGAAATGATTTATCACTCGAGAATATCAAATAAAAATTTCTGAGATGAATAGTAAAAAGTGAATAGTGAAAAGTGAATAGTGAAATTTTCGGGAATAAAAGTTAACCTGAAATTGCGAATTGTTACAATGGGTTCTTAAACATCATCACCCAAGTAGATCTAACAAGGGTTTCCATTTCTAAGGTTTCAAAGTTATATATAAATATAAATGAGTGGTATAACTAACATATGCATGTAGATCTTGAATGGAAATCATATGATCATAAAAATAACATGAAGAAATTATGAAATGAATTTTGTAAACTTACTTGAATGATTATGAAGCTTACTAGAAATATTGGAGTGATTTGAGGAGAAAATGTATAATAACCTAGGGTTTTTACCACAAAACCCCAACTAGATCATGATTAGGACTTGATTAAACACTTGATTCTTGAAAGTTTATGGTTTCTTCTTGTTCTTGATGGTTGACCGAAAATGTGAAGAAGAAAGGAAGAGAGTAAAATTTTGTTAGTTTGTTTTGTGTAAAATGAGAAATGAATGAAGTATAGTATATATATATTTAGTTTAGGGGGGGAGGCAAGATCCATAAAAGGAGGGCTAGGGGGGGCTGGCGTGAAACAAGGAGGGGAGGGAGAGGTTGGTGGTTAATTAAGGCTTGTGTCTCCAAGTGTAAGTATTGTGTAGGTATTTTATGTATTAGGTGTTACCGAGTACCGAGTTAACTAAAAATAAATGTTACCGAGGTGAAATAAAATACGACGAAGTTGTAAAAGTTATAAAATAATATTCCTGATGAGAATCGGGTGTTAAAATAATTATTGGGTTGAAATATCGCAAACCGACGGAGTTATAAGCTCCGACCGTAAAATATAGTAATTGATTTCAAAACACCGGGTAAATTAATAATATAATTTTTATATTATTATAATGAGTATAAAAATGTGTTATGACCATAGTTGGGATAGTCGGATCAATTATTCAAAATAATAGTTTATAGGATAACGTTTATTAGGTAGATAACCGTACGTATACAGAAATGACACAACTCACGCATAAATGACAAATTTTCTCCGGGGGTGAATAGTGTTTTATGAATAGTAAAATTTTTGAACGCTTCTCAGAATCACAAACTGACTCCGAAAAAGATGAATAGTAGAATGATGAATAGTGATTGATGAATAGTAACCGATGAATAGTGAATGTGAAAGTTCGGGAAAAGACCAGAATTTACGAGTTGTGACAGTCTCTACCCCTTAAGGGAACTTCGTCCCGAAGTTCAGTTAACGTTGGTCTCCGAAGTGTTATAAAGGTGAAGATTCATGAGATGAAATGACCAGTTGACGTGCTTCCAGGCGGCGGTTTACAAGGTGATGGAAAATATAAGCGTTCTGACAACGAGGGTATACACACACATAAATAAAACATTTGGATATTGAGTAGAGGATTCAATCAAGACGAAATTTTATTATAACCATTCTCAGTGTTGCAAAATTCATTTCTGAGTCGGATATAGGTAGTCAGCCTATGTCCCACTATCACGGGTTGAATATAGGTGACTAGTCTATATTCCACCGAGGTTCCATGAATTTTGAAATACTCAGCTCAGTTATACTAAGACTATGTCCTTCACAAATACCAAGACGTTCAGAAATACTAAGGCAGGTGACCAAACTCGAGGTCAAATGATGAAACTATGCAAGGAAAGACATAACGCGGTGACATATATGATACCTGAACATGCCTATATGAAAGACAATTATAGAAATCAACTAGGATAAGTGAGTATAATATACCAGATAATGAGACACAAATCTCATCACCTAAGTCAGCAACAAACCACAAGTGAGGCATCAGCTTGGCAGGCAGGCACGTGACGGTCATAGGGTTAAGTTTTCGTAAAAGTAGCTATAGTCTAGGTTTTAAAAACACTTAGTTCGCTATAGCCAAAGCTCTTATACCAATCTATCACACCCCCAAAATCGGGTCCAGCGGAAGCATACGTGTAGCTGGGGTGTAACTCAATTGGTATTACAACACAAGTTAAAAAATGGTTTTCACTTCAATCATTTAGAATAAAATAGTTAAGTCAAAAATATTGTATTTACATCGTTAAAAGTAGTGCGGAAGTAAGCCCTTAAAATAGTTTAAAACGTCCCCAAATGAATAATCAGAGTCTTCTATGACCATGCCATACCCTGCCAAAACCTCCAGTAGCGTGCCAGTGCTTAAAACCTGAAAATACATGCTAAAGTGTCAACACGAGGTTGGTGAGTTCATAGAGTTTGTTTAACAAGTAAAGTATATAGAAAATGATCACACGGCAAAGGCATTGTAAATCCACTCAGTTGCAAGTCCCGCCATAAGAGACTTGCAACCTGTGTGTTCACAACCCACTGCTAACATATATAGTATGAGTAAAACATGTATAAGTTCATCACAACAGTTAAGCAATTAGTCGTGAGTCTACACTTCATCTCCGAAGACCTCACGTATGATGTATCAAAGCTAATGGACATCCAACAACTTAATTTGGAGCCACTAGATAATATTACTGGGAGCCATTTCCCAAAGTATAAGTGATTACTGGGTGCCATTTCCCAAAGTATAAAAGATTACTGGGTGCCATTTCCCAAAGTATAAAAGATTACTGGGTGCCATTTCCCAAAGTATAAGTTGCTCAAGAATACACAATCACAGTTTAGTATAACGCAGTTAAGTATAGCACAATCACGTATGTATGAAATCAAGTATAAATGTAATCAAGTATAAGACAATCAAGTATAAGTGTTTTGAGTATCAAGAAAGTATTTGTACAAGTAAGCAAGTAGTAGAGCATGTATCTCCCCCAAAGAGTTAAAACAAGTATAAAAATAGTAGGGGCTATGACTCACCTGGTGCGAATAGCTACGATGACAAAAGTGGATACACAGAAATGGGGTTCGATCTCTAACAGCAACCTAATATGAATGATAGTGATCTACTTAGATCATGAAATGATGAAGAGAATATGCATGCACATGATACCTATACCACTCGTAACTTGGAAATAATAGTTATAGTCAAAGTAAAGTATTTTTCCATACTTAGGAAAAATAAGTCCAACTAGGCTTATAAAAACTTGTTGTAATATATCGTATATAAAATGTTAGTGTTATATTCCTTACTTTGGAAAACCTTGAGATAACGTCTAAACGCCGTAAAGATAAACTTATAATCACTAGTACTTCATTAGTTATGAATTTGGAATTTTGGTAGTATTTCTAGAAAATCTAGAATTTAGTATGTAGAGTATTATTATTATTATTTCTAGTTAAAAGCTGTCAAATTATATAAGATTTTACCGATATAGAAACGTGAATATCTTTGTCGTTATAAGTCTATTTTACTCGTTCTTTATATCCACGGATTCGTATTAACCTATACTAATATATTTTTGATAGTTCGGCTCCTATAGGTTACGTCTAATGCCTCTATTTGTCCGACGAAAATCGTCCAACAGCTTGATATTTTCAGAAAAATAGTTTTCGTCGTTAAACTTACAAAAATCATATCCCCTTCGTTATAAGCTCGTTTTAATCCGTTCTTTCGCCAAAAGCTTCGTTTTTAAAAGTATTTTCTAAATCTCTAGCCCAATGTTACCCGGAAACCTCTGAGTTTTCTGGATTGGTCGATTTGGGACAGTAGGTATATATATATATATATATATATATATATATATATATATATATATATATATATGTTTAAAATCCATTTCTAGTGTTCCAAACTAGTTTCTAATCCAACCAAATCACTTTCAATCACCACCAAACTAATTTATTCCTACCATACACCTTCCTAGGGTATCATGGGTTCTTAAACATCATCACCCAAGTAGATCTAACAAGGGTTTCCATTTCTAAGGATTCAAAGTTATATATAAATATAAATGAGTGGTATAACTAACATATGCATGTAGATCTTGAATGGAAATCATATGATCATAAAAATAACATGAAGAAATGATGAAATGAATTTTGTAAACTTACTTGAATGATTATGAAGCTTACTAGAAATATTGGAGTGATTTGAGGAGAAAATGTATAATAACCTAGGGTTTTTACCACAAAACCCCAACTAGATCATGATTAGGACTTGATTAAACACTTGATTCTTGAAAGTTTATGGTTTCTTCTTGTTCTTGATGGTTGACCGAAAATGTGAAGAAGAAAGGAAGAGAGTAAAATTTTGTTAGTTCGTTTTGTGTAAAATGAGAAATGAATGAAGTGTAGTATATATATTTAGTTTAGGGGGGGAGGCAAGATCCATAAAAGGAGGGATAGGTGGGGGGGGGGGGGGGGGGGCTGGCGTGAAACAAGGAGGGGAGGGAGAGGTTGGTGGTTAATTAAGGCTTGTGTCTCCAAGTGTAAGTATTGTGTAGATATTTTATGTATTAGGTGTTACCGAGTACCGAGTTAACTATAAATAAATGTTACCGAGGTGAAATAAAATACGATGAAGTTGTAAAAGTTATAAAATAATATTCCTGATGAGAATCGGGTGTTAAAATAATTATTGGGTTGAAATATCGCACACCGACGGAGTTATAAGCTCCGACCGTAAAATATATTAATTGATTTCAAAACACCGGGTAAATTAATAATATAATTTTTATATTATTATAATGAGTATAAAAATGTGTTAGGACTATAGTTGGGATAGTCGGATCAATTATTCAAAATAATAGTTTATAGGATAACGTTTATTAGGTAGATAACCGTACGTATACAGAAATGACACAACTCACGCATAAATGACAAATTTTCTCCGGGGGTGAATAGTGTTTTATGAATAGTAAAATTTTTGAACGCTTCTCAGAATCACAAACTGACTCCGAAAAAGATGAATAGTAGATTGATGAATAGTGATTGATGAATAGTAGCCGATGAATAGTGAATGTGAAAGTTCGGGAAAAGACCAGAATTTACGAGTTGTGACAATATGTGTGTGACCCCATAGGCTCACATATGTCTAGCCATATAATTAGTTATTATGACACGAGCATACTCCAACAAAAAGAACCCGACAAATCATGGAATCAATCCATGTCATGTTTGATGAGCTGACAGAGCATACCGCTTCAGGACACACCAGTTCTGGACCCTCACCAAATCTTTTATCTCCTGGACCAATTAGTTCGGGACTTGTACAGCTTCCCAAACCTGTCACTCTTTATGTTCCTCCTACTTGTGAAGAATTGAAGAAGTTATTTAACCCCATGTTTGATGAGTACTTCGAGTCGCAGCAACCTCAAGATCCTGAACAACATGTTACAAAACCTAATGATATGGCTGTAAACGCTCCTCATGTCACTAATGGTCCATCCACTTCCATTTCACCTGATCAGGATGCTCCAGAATCTAGCAACTCAAAACACGAGTCAAATGCACTACCTTCTTCTGAACGTCAAGGAGCGATAACAGATAATTCATGTGAAGATAATCCTTTTGCTCCACTTGATGAAGAACCATTTGTTAATGTATTCGCTCCTTAACCCTCCAACGAAGCATCAACATCAGGAGAATCTAATACTACTATATCAGTTCACTACCCTCAACCTCATGAACATCTCAGAAAATGGACCAATGATCACCCAATTGATAACATCATAGGAAATCCCTCAAGACCGGTGTCCACCAGAAAACAGCTTGCTACCGATGCCTTGTGGTGCTTCTTCAATTCCGTCTTATCCAAAATCGAACCCAAAGACTTCAAGGATGCACATACTAAATCCTTCTAGAGCGAACATCACTCAAGCTCTTGGTAGGTGACATGTGAATCAAACTTGTTCCAGGAAATGGATTGATGGATACTTTTAGAAAAACCTTTCAATGTGCTCACCAACTAATTTTCGAGCACATTGATTATGTATAAACTTTCAAACAAAAGTATTTTTGATGGAAATTTGATTCAAAGCTTAAAAACTCTCGTCGTGTCACAAAATGTTTATTATTTGACATGCGAGTGATTTCTATAAATCAATTTCTCATCAATCAGTGAATGTCAATTCACCGATTCACTCTACCGTGCTGTCTGCTTTGAGACGTTCTGGTATGAGAACATGCCTAGTGTGAAGATTCCGAAGTGGATTCTTTGGAAGATTCAATACTACAAGCTGGAAATTCCTGTCAAGGAGAGTTTTTGTTACTAGAGACTCTACCTAATCATAGGTCGGTTCTCACAGAACCGGAGGGTAGTCTGTCCTCGCTGAACGAATGACAAAGCCATATTCGTTCTCTATCTTTATTGCTAACTGATTTATTTCAGGGACACATATAAAGATGGCGTTGGTGGTACCTAATTCCAGCTGAATCGTGTCAATCCATACCTCATTCTCACACACCCTACTCACTGTCAATGATGATCATGAATGATGAGAGACTTACTACAACGAATGTTGAGAGACTACCAACAACGTTTCCGCAACTCTGATGAAAAGTCTCCTGATCTGCAACTCTGTTGAAAAGTCTCTTAATACAGAAGGGTGTCAGCATGACGGTCCTAATGTCACTACATCACATGAAGGCGATACGACTAAGGATAAGCTCGGAGATTTACTTTTGCTGATGATCTCAAAGAAAGCTTGAAGATCACTCACCTCAAAGGAACTGAAATCACAAGTTCATTGCTTGATGTACAAAGAGGGGCTCAAGTGAAGAATCAGAACCTACGAGCTACAAAGTCTAAAGAATGCTTGAAGATCAAAGAGCTTAATTTTCAAAGGTGACCTCGCTTAGGGGGAGATTGTTAGGAATACAATTATTCCTATAGAAGACTCGGTCACCTAATTGATGTAATAGCATTTAAGTTAGCTCGTAGTTAGTTAATTAGATATTAGTTTAGATTAAGTAACACCGTGGAAGAAGGACGGGTCTTTACCCACTGTATGCCTGATCCACAGCCCGGGTGTGGGCGTTTTTATTTCTTTGTATAAATACCCCTCTCCCACCAAGGGAGAGGGTTGGACCTTCTCATTCACTTAATCTAATATTCTCTATTTTCTCTCAAGGTTCCAACTTTCTTTCTTTCTTCTTCCTCTTTCTCTTTAACACCACTATCACCACCATAATCTTCATGTTTGTGACTTGACTAGTATCCTACAATATCTTTTATAATTAAAACTTTGATAATTATGAATGATAACTAAATTTCCAAAACGTCTCTTTTCGAGTCGTTTTCTATTATTGTATATGTGATTCTATGAAGTAATACCCCAAACACTTTATCCGTTGCGATTAGTGAAAAATTGGGGTGTTATAGATTGGCATCAGAGCTTCAGTTGTAGAGAACAAGGTCAAAACATAAACTACAACTATTTTTCCTAAACCCGAGGAAGTCCTTAGTACCTCTGCAATCCTCCATAACCATATGTGCTAAGGTAAGTATAATAATTGCCTACTAAACTGCTAAATGATTTACAGTGTTTTCTTTATTATATAGTTATGTCTACTCCTCTCTACTCTACCCCTATCTCATCTAGTCCACATCCGGAGAATGATATTTCCTCTCCGAATGTACTAGATTATTCCCTTAATCCTTATAACTTAGAAGACTCTAGGAATAGTTTAGATAACCCTCATTTAAAACACATAAGAGATTTCTATGCTAAGACATCACCCCTACCTCCCCTAAACCCTATTATACATCCACTTTTTCCTACCCATAAAACAGAACCCCATGGTTTCTTTCTCCCGAGAGAACCATATGTACCTAAACACCCTATCCCCACCTATACCCCTAGATTTGACTTTAGGCAACCTTATACCTTAAACCCTACCCCTTACTTAATAAACGCTCCCATTCCATCTTGGAAATATGAAATTCGAGAAAAAACCTCTAGGTTGACTCTAGAAGATGAGGAAAACCAATTAGAGGAGATTTTAAATAACTTAGATGAAATTTTTCATGATCTCCTTGAGAAGATAGAAAAAGGTCATATTAATAATAACTTGGATAATCAACTTGACTATAGTAGTTTAAGAAAGAATTTTCAAGAAAACCGTTTTAAAATAGCTAAAATACAGAAAAACCAAATGAAACATCACCATAAAATAGCTTTTGCCAGCTTTAGGATTTGCACTTTAGAAAAGATAATAGACAATGATGAGGAAAACTTAGAAAACACTAACTCATGGAATTAGGAAATTAGGAAACTTTAGAAAACCTTAAGTAGATAAATAACCCTAAGAGACATGCCTTAGAATAGTTAGAGCCTTTAGGATAAGCAGAATAGGAAATAAATAAAATAAGTTAGGATTTAGAAACTACCTGGTACCCCTCAATTAGGATAGATTAGATAACTAGACTTAGGATTACCTTTCACCTTAGGACACCCTTAGAAAACTCTTAGGAAAACCTATAACCTACCCTTAACCCTTACCCTTAGGATTTTAGGAAACCCACCCCGATGTCTTAGTAAATAGAATATCTAAACTGTTTTAAATTTCCCTTACTCTAACCCTTTTCAACTCTTTTTCCCCTTACCGATGGTGAGAATCCTCATTCTTTACCATAGAGATCTGAATTCTTTCTCCTCTGATCTCTAAACCTTCACTTCTTTCCATGGATTTCTTAAGCTATCTTCGTTCTAGTTAGAGATCTACCCCTAACTATTCCATATGCAAATATATGATCCTCATATATAAACATATTCCTACTCTTTATTTCCCTTAGATTACAATGATACCCGAGCTAGTTTTCCCCAATCCCCTTTAGTAAACCCCAAAACCTTAGACCATTAGGATTAGAAAACCATAGACCATTAGGATTAGAAAACCTTAGACCATTAGGATTAGAAACCAAAAACCCTACCCCCAATAGACATAGGATAAGACTTAATAGGAAAACATTAGGATTAGAATATAGATTAGGAAAAACTTATGATTAGATAACCCTCACCCTAAGCCTTTAGACCTCTAGTTTAGGATAGAAACACTTACCCCATAGGAATAAGTAGATTTAGGTCATAGATTACCCATACCTAGCCCTTAGGATAACCATACTTATACACTTGAGGATTTTAGATTATACCTTAGGATTTGACAATTTTTAGAATACCCATTAGGAAATTTCACTTAGGAGATACTACGGATAGTGCCCTAGCTGGTTTCAAATCCCTAGGAATAGTAATACTCATAATAATAGTAATAATGGTAATAATAGACAACCTAAAACAAAAGAGAAAACCTGAAACAACACCTAAAAATAAGGATATACCTAGTCAACCCTTAGGAAAGAAAACACTTAAACCTAATCCCTCTTTAGAACCCTCTACCTCAATGGAACCAAACACCTCACCCTTATAAATTAGGATTAGTTAGGTAAAACTAGAAGAACTTTAGGGGGAAAACAAAACTCTTGGAAGAAATCTAGTAAATCTAAAACTCCGATAGGATATTCTCCTTCAGGTATCCTATACTCTTAATCTTCCGTTTAATCTCATCTTTTCATTTCTCTCTGTCTACCGTTTAAATCCTTTTTCTCTCACTTCCTCCTACTCTTCAATTTAAAATCCCATTTTCCCGCCTTTTTCCCCACTCCACGAATTAAAACCATACTTTTACATTTTCCCCACTCCTACACTTTTTCCCACTCCACCCACTCCAAACTTCTTTTCCTTTTCCATTTCCCCTACTTTACCCTTTCATCCTTTTTCCTTTCTCACTCCACTCCACTCCCATAAATCCTTCACTCCATTTCCCTTTATTTTTAATTCTCCGTCATTTTACACTCTATTTTCTTCTGTCTATATTCTCTCCCTACCTCGTCCTGCAATGTTCTATTAGTTAGAACTTGCATTTCTCGTCATAACGCTAGTTTCTATTAGTTAAAACTTGTAAGGTTATCTACATCGAACTTTAATCCTCATTATGTTCGACTATCATATTAAATCTCGGTTTGCAAGAAATTGTACAAATGAGATCTTCTACATCCGTCATTCTAGTTTTAACATGGGAATCTACCATGTGACAAGTTGCTAAACCGGAGAACTTTAGAACTTGTCTCTATCATGACTAGAACTTGTCTCTACTTGACTAGCATATTCCTCTACCGTATCTAGAACTTGTCTTCACTAAGATGAAAACTAGTTGTCATATCAGTTGAAACATTGTCTCTAAAAATTTCCTTACCATATATCCTTAAGGATTATTTATGATGACTATCCTCTTGAAATGAACTAGGATGTTCCTACATTTTAATGAGAAAGTTATAAGTCAAATAGGTTAAGAATTTATACACTCTTGTTTTCAAATATTTGGACGCCTTTATTTGCAAATAATGAGATATAAAAACCTAAGTCTCTGGAATCTGTACAAGCAATTCCTATTCCGCTTGTGCAAAATCTTTTTCCTTTTCACATCATTTTCCTCGATAATCCTCTTCTTTCTCTACTTTCTTGACTTATTCTCTCCACTACTCCTATAATCGTCAAAATCTCGGGACGAGATTTTCTCTAAGGGGGTAAGACTATAACACCCACAAAACACCCATTACTATCATTCACATTACAAATACCTATAGTGGGTATTTCATAGGTAAATTTTTTCTTTTTATATACATTATTACTAGCATGACTCACTAGACCTGCTCACGTATCTACACAAGCCAAATAACTCAACACTCACATCCTATAAACCCTAGGTATGTCAAGCATAAACTCATAACAACACCATAATAAGTAATTCACCAACCTAAAACACTAAACATAACACAAAACCCTAATAAACCTTAAACTAAAACTTAAGTAGGATTATGTGCTTATCTGAACCTATGTGTTTAGTTAAACTAGTATGAATGTGTTCAAGGCTTAAGTAAGAGTTTCTTTAGGAATATTAGGATATAATAGGACTATTAGTCTATAGAATAAAACCCTTAGAACTTAGATACAAACCCCCTAAGCCCTAAACCATAACTAGGTCGTAGATAACTAGAATTAGGTCTAAACCCTCCCAAAACTTCCCCATAGGTCACTACCACTTAGTATAAGCCTTTTAGAACTTAGGAATAGTTAACTGATACCGTTAGGACACTAACCTAGGCAAAAAACCATAGGATAAACCCTAGTCTCTTACTAAACCCACTTAGGTCATTTAGGTTACAAAACTAGGTCAAACCTTCCCAAAACTTTCCCATAGGTTACCCACACTTAGAATAAACCCTTTAGGTCTTAGGATTAGTCACTAGACACACTTAGGAACTTAATTTAGGCACTAAACCTTAGTTAAAACCTTAAACACGTAATAAGCAGAAACTAGGTCTAAACTTAACTAAAACTTAGTAAAACCTAAACATAAGCAAGTAAGCACTCTACCACCACTCCTCAAGCAGCTTATACACCATCTTGACACTACCAAGCACTGTACCACACACCTCCATCACCTACTAAACTAATCCACCCTAAACCACCACTAAACCACCACTAATCCACCCCTAAACCACCACTAAACCACCTAAGCAGCTTACAACCAGCTTGCAAGCACCTCTCCACCACCTTGTGGCCACCAAACAGCCACACACCCTCCTCGTCACCTCCTTGTCACCCTTAAGCCGCCATACGGCCAAAACCACACCACCTCACCCTACGCTCCATCCTAGCTACCATGAATCATCATGTAGCCACCATTAGTCATGTAGTAGCTCGTCCTAGTCATCCCCCCTCTCTCGACACCTCATGTACCCATTTTCTTGGTCCCCAAGGCTTACGAGCCTATATAAATCCTCGTACCCCCACCATTTCCAAATCACACCTTCACACACTTCTTCACCTCAAATATTCTGGTCTTGGTAGTAGTACAAGAGTCCCAGTAAGCTTAGAAGTCGAGTGGTATAGCCTTGCATGCTTGTTGAGTTGATACGAGCCCTAGAAAAACCCTAACCCTAGTTCTAACCCACATAAACCCCCCTAGACAAGTAAGTCTTACATTTAGTTAATTTAGCTTTAGTATAGTCTTAGGATAGATTTAGGATGCCTTAGATAGCTTAGATGCCTTTGCATGAGCCTTGAACCATTTTACTTGCTAGTTTACATATTAAAACCCTAGATCGAGTCATATACTTGCATGCATGCTATAAGTCATTAATTTAGGTCATAGACTAGTTAAACATAAGTAAAACATAGGCTAGAAAACTTAATTACTAGATAAAATATAAGTTACATGCATATTAGGACTAGTTTTGCAAAACCTTACATGTATAAGGGTATATATCATAAATTCCTAAAATTATAAAGTCTAGGGACTGTTTTTGACATTTCCTAGAAGTTATAAGTAGTAAGGACTAGTTTTGCTTAATATTAAAACCCTAGGATAGATAATAACATAAGTATAAACAAAAAAGGACTAAAAACGTAAATAGTATAAAGTTAAAGGTCTAAAATGGTAAATATAGAAAACTTAGGAGTCTTAGGTTAATTACATAAAATATAGAAGTCTAGGGACTAGTTGTGTCAAGTATAGATAGTTATTAGTATAAGTAATATAAAATTTAGGGTAGAAAATGTAAATATATGAACTATAAGGGTAAAAAGTGAAAATACCATATAAGTATAAAACCTAAATAAAGTTAGAAGCATAACACAATACTAGGGAGCTTCATGCGAGGAGTACTATGTGGATATTTCTTTTTTGACGAATACGAATTAAAGTGCCCTGACTCCTCGAACGATTATTGCATATACTTCTGAGATATGATGGCCCGAACGGTGATATGATTATAACTAAACCCTAATAACAACATAACTCAATAATATGGAGCTTTGTGTGAGGAGTATTAACTTCTGAATTATGATGGCCCGAACGGTATTATGTTGATAACATAATACAATAGTACGGAGCTTCATGTGAGGAGTCATATACTTCTGAATTACAATGGCCTGAACGGTGTTATGTAATATCTAAAACATTAACAAACCTATAAACAATAACTTGAAAAACATAAACATGATAACTAAAGCTTGACATACATACAAAACCAACAACACACTAGGATACGTGAGTAAGGCGGTCTAGTTCCCGAGTCACTATTTGGATCACATAGATTACTCTACACCCAGGTGAGTTTTCGTAGCCTTACATCTTTTTAAACTTTCACTTTAAATGTTTTTATCAACCCTGTAAGGGGGATACATGTTAAATGCTTTATTAAAAACCGAATACAAGTCTTTTTATTTGGTTATTTGCATGAGTAAACTAACAGCCACCACTACATAAACAAAATTCATGAATCTAATCGTTTGGGACGTTTTATCCAAACGAACGCAAATATAGTTGATAGATCCATTTGAGTTTGACAACTCTCGTTGGTATTAACACCCCACTAGGTGGTACCAATAAGTACTATATTTGAATCCACTCAAGGTATAACTTTGGCAAGTTATCCTTCTATCCCCTCATGTTGGGTCTGCAGCCCACATGACCCGGATCGTTAAGGTGTGATTCATGAGCTTAGTTCAACCTACTAAACTCCTGATAATTGTGCATGCATCACAATTATCACAAAAACTTGCATTTTCCCAGATGGGTGTAACAACTGAACCCAGGGAACTTGTATTCACTAACCCCTAAACCTATGATTCTCACTCAACACCTAGTGTTGACTTTTTAAGCATGTATTCTAGGTATATTACTTCTATGGATCCATGGCAGAAGGAGGTACTGAACTCGAAGGACTTTTCATGGTTATCATTCAAACACAACCAACCTAACACTTAGATTTTTGGGACCTCAACAAAATAAAAGTATATCTTTTATAATTAAAACTCTGATAATTATGAATGATAACTAAACTTCCAAAACGTCTCTTTTCGAGTCGTTTTCTATTACTGTATCTTTGATTCTATGAAGTAATACCCCAAACACATTATTCGCTGCGATCAGTGAAAAATGGGGGTGTTACATGAAGTTATCCTATTTTTTAAACTGCTCAAAGAACACTTTGAGGGCTTGCAAAAATCCATTGAAATTGAAGTGAAAGAGATGAAAGAATTGTTTAAAAATGTGGTAAATGAGGGAAAACAAATTGCAATAGATCTTCAATATAGTGAAATTGTGAGGAAAAATGCTCTTATCATGCATGACAATTTGATTGCTCAATGTATTGCACAAGATGTATTATATATTGCTACTAACTCTACATTAACTGCTTGTCAATTTCATGAAATGTATGTTGCCTTTAATGTTCTCCAAAATCGTGTTGTTGAGCTTAAGGGGGAGAACTTTTCTAAACTAGAAGTTTATAATCTTAACCTACAATTAATATATCAACATTTAGAAGAATGGATTAAAATTTCGAATGCCAAGACATCTTCGGATGCTCCTGAATTTGATGCATATTTTGAATTTCCCAAACGGGATGAAAAAATTCAAGCTCACACCAACATGATTAAAAAATTGAGGACTCAAATTGCCCAATTGAAGTCTAACAAGAATGAGGTGATCGGCTCTCATAAACCACAGTTTGCAGATTCTCAGGATTTTCAATTTAGAGACATGATCAATAAACTCAAATATGAAAATGATTATTTTCAAGCTGAAAATTCAAAAGTCAAACAACATTACAAAGAGTTATATGATTCAATTAACATCACACGTGACCAAACCAATGAAAAATTAACTTCTTTGCTAAATGAAATTGAGAATCTAAATACCAATATGAAAGGGAAAATGCTAGTTACTGCATGTGACAATGTCAGTTCAAAGGTCTGTGAGTGTCAAAAATATTCATGTGAGGCCGTGAATATTCCACTTCCCCTTAGGAATAATGAGTTAGTCCATAGTGATTACCTTAGACATCTTAAGGCTTGCCTTGACTTGCTTCGTGAGACCATTGAAGAAGATAGAATGGTGAGCCCGCTTGATAACACATTCGCTGATGTTTATTTTCTCACCAATCGATCCCAAGTACTCTTAGAATATGCCATAGGTACATGTCCTAAGATCATCAACATGCGAGATAGAATTACTTCATCTTCCTCTAAGGTAGTGAACAAGAATGTTACCTTTGACGTACATTTGACAAGATCTGAACGTAACACATCACTTCCTAGAAAACAAACAGCAATGCAACAATCTAATGTTCCCGTCATTAATTCTACATGAGTAAGCAATGACACTAAAGCTAGCGGGTCAAAGCCTAGTTGCAATACAAGGAATGATAGGACTTCGCCAGCTAAGAGTGCTCAAGGGAATAAAGTAGAAGACCACCCTAGGAACAATAAGATTGATTTGAATGAAAGGAATCATGTTGATTCTAGTATTAGCTATAAGCGTACTGTAATTAATTCGAATTCTAAGCGTACTGTAATTACTCATCCTCAGTTAAGATTGCTAAGACACATAAACTGGAAAACCATATTTGGAAAGCTACAGGAAAGATTTTCACCAGTGTAGGATATCAATGGAGACCTACGGGAAGAAAGTTCACTTTAGGAAGCTAGTGCCCATTAACTAAAATGACCAATCCCAAGCCTTTAGATGTTAAGGAATGGAAGGTAACTGATAGAAAATTCCCTTTAGTGACACAATTCCTTGATGATAAGTCTGTTACACCCACTAGTATCGTCTCCTCTGAGGAAACCATTGCATACACTAATCCTATTTCTCCTAAGTATGTTTATGCTAACCAATTGGATCCCAATTATGCTCGGGTATCCATGTTTTCTAGTTATCCATATTTGTCTTGTTTCAAATGCAGGTTGTACAAATCATCCTGTGGTATTTGGACTCAGGCTGCTCAAAACATATGACTTGGGATCACTCTCGGCTTAGAAATTTCGTGAAAAAGTTTATCGGACTGTTAGATTCGGGAACGACCATTTTGGAGCCATTATGGGCTATGGTGACTATGTGTTTGGTGACAGTGTGATTTCTAGAGTTTACAATGTGGAAGGACTTGGGCACAATCTATTCTCTGTTGGTCAATTCTGTGACTCCGATCTTGAAGTGGCCTTTATAAAGCACAAATGTTTTGTTAGAGAATTGGATGGAATTGATCTTCTAAAAGGAAGTCATGGCAAAAACCTTTATACCATCTCTATCAAAGATACGATGCAGTCCCATCTCATTTGCTTGCTTTCTAAGGCCTCGAAGAACAAATCATGGCTATGGCATCGTCGGTTGAATCACTTGAACTTCGGTACCATTAATGAACTTACTCGCAAGGATTTTGTTAGAGGGATGCCCAGGTTGAAGTATGAAAAAGATCATCTTTGTTTTGCGTGTCAATTGGGAAAAAGCAAGAAACACACTAACAAACCCAAACCAGCCAACTCCATTACAGAAGTTCTTCATACCCTTCACATGGATCGGTGCGGACCTATGAAAATACAAAGTTTTAATGGGAAAAGATACATTCTCTTGATTGTTGACGATTATTCACGATTTACAAGGGTAAAGTTTTTGATATCCAAGGATGAAACTCCGGAAATCATCATCAAACTTATCAAGCAACTACAAGTAAGGCTCAACAAAACTGCAGAATTATTCGCCTAGACAATGGAACAGATTTTGTTAATATGCAACTTACTCAATTTTATGAAAGTATTGGCATCAGTCATCAAAAGAGTGTCCTTCGCACTCCTCAGCAAACTGAGGTCGTTGATCTACGGAATCACACTCTCATTGAAGCTGCTCGCACTATGTTGATATTTTCTAGAACTCCAATGTTTCTTTGGACTGAGGTTATTGCTACTGCTTGCTATACTGAAAATCGATCGTTAATAGATACTCTCCACAACAAAACACCTTATGAGCTAGTGAACCTTAGAAAACCTGATTTCTCTTTTCTTCGTGTGTTTGGAGCACTTTGTTATCCAACAAACGATAATGAAGACTTGGGAAACTTAAGGCTAAGGTAGATATTGGTGTTTTGGTTGGATATGCACCAGATCGCAAGGATACCGAATCCGCAACAAGAGAACCCGACAAATCATGGAAACAATTCATGTCACGTTTGATGAGCTGATTGAACATACGGTTTCAGGACACACCAGTTCTGGACCCGCACCTAATCTTTTGTCTCCTGGACCGATCAACTCAGGCCTTTTATAGAATCCCACTCCTGCCATTCCTTATGTACCTCCCACTAATGAGGAATTGAAGAAGTTGTTTGATCCGGTGTTTGACGAATATTTTGAGCCACAGCAGAGTCACGAACCTGTGCAACCAGCTGCAAATCCTGAGGTTTCGGCTGCAAATGCTCCACATGATATTAATGGTCCATCTGTTTCCATCTCCCTTGGTCAGGATGCTCCACTATCTAGTCACACTCAACATAAGTCAAATGTACAATCATCTTATGAACATCAAGGGACGGTAGAAGATAATTCATTTGAAGTTAATCCTTTTGCTCCACCTGATGATGAACAAATTGAAAAGAACTTTGTTCCTGAATCCTCTAATGAAGCAACTTCCTCAGGAGAATCAAACTCAGCTACATCAGTCAACTACCCTCAACCACACGAACATCTCAGAAAATGGACCAATGATCACCCTATTGACAACATCATAGGGAATCCCTCTCGACCAATGTCTACAAGAAAGCAACTTGCTACCGATGCCTTGTGGTGCTTCTTTAAATCCATTCTATCCAAGACTGAACCCAAAGATTTCAAGGATGCATTGTCTAAAGAATGCTGGTTCATAGCAATGCAAGAAAAAATCCATGAATTGGATCATCTTGATGTATGGGAATCGGTGCCTCCTCCGGGATGTGCAATGATCATTGCTCTGAGGTGGATCTTTAAAGTAAAACTTGATGAGCATGGTGATGTTTTGAAAAACAAGGCACGGTTAGTTTGTAAAGGATATAGTCAACAAGAGGGAATTGACTTTGAAGAATCGTTTGCACCTGTTGCTCGTATTGAGGCCATTAGAATATTTCTCGCTAATGCTGCTAGCAGTAACATGATTGTCTACCAAATTGATGTTAAGACCGCTTTCCTGAATTGAGATTTGAAAGAAGTAGTCTATGTTACTCAGCCTGAAGGATTCGTGAATCCTGAACGGCCTTATCATGTTTATCGTTTGAAGAAATCTCTCTATGGCCTAAAAAAAATCACCCAGGGCTTGGTACGACACTTTGTCCAAGTTTCTTCTACCAAACCAATTCACCAAGGGTGTCGTTGATCCTACCTTGTTTACTAGGAATACTGGAAATCATCTGCTTCACTTTCAGGTTTATGTAGATGACATCATATTTGCATCTTTGATACGTGGGAATCGCACCAGGCTTTACCTCTCGAGGGATCTCGAGAAGCTTACAACCCCCACCAGGCAGTGTACCTGATCGTTGTAGTATAGTATAGTGACAAGTACCGGGGGATTGATCGTTCAGCTTAGGAATAGTGTCGCTAGGATTAGAAAGCCTCCTAAATTAAGTCTAGGGATGATAGATGATTTTTTTTGTATTTTATATTTTATGAAAGCAAGTAAAATCTCGGGTTTTGGAAGAGTGGGCGGAATTAGTTGCTAGTCAACTAACCCAATAACTAAAGATGCAATCAAAATAAAATAAAAGAAATGAAAATAAAAGTAATTGCTAATGTGGTGTAAACAATAATGGGGAGAGTTGTGTTTACTTAGGTTTCATTACTCCCTAGATATCTTTTACAGGTTGATAGTTTGTTACAATTGTGTGGATGACGGATTATATTCCTTAATATTAGTCGTAGGGCCATGTACAATATTCCCTAACTCTATAAGATCCTACTTCACTCCATGTCGATCCTGTTAAAAGCTCCTAACATGGGATTATTAGAATTTTCCTATGCATTAAATATAACCAAAAATCATAGTACACCTTTGATCATGTTTCTCAAGACGTTCAAGCATGTTACCAATGGAAGTCTGCCAGTTTTCTTAAGCCTAACATCGAATACAATCATCCGTAACAACTATAAACAAACAATCAACCCATAATTAACATCTAGGTTTCACTACATCTAAGCAAACGCAAAAGTAATCTAGCCGAGCATGTTAAATTGAAGACAAGTGTAAGATATATTCAAGCAACACATAGACATATTGATTGAATTGAAAGAGTACTTATCTCAAATTGACATGAAGGATACAAGGGGTTAAAAACCCTTCAAAATACTGATAAATTCGGACTAGGGTTTCTCCAAAGTTACTCCCTATATGTTACACCCTAATGATTGAAAATTGCAAAACTATATATAGATTTTCTAAGGCGACGGCGTCAAGAAGGAATTTCTGATGCCATCACATCGCCGTCCATAATGAAATCGGATTGCCTAGATCCACTTCTGACGCCGTCATGTGTAAAGTCTTCTAGGCCGTCACTAGTAAATGGACCATGACGGCCTATGGTGACGCCGTCATGCCCTTAGTGTAATTATGCACTGGATCGTCTTAGACTTTAGCCACTTCCACCTCTTGTATTACTCTTGACGCCGTCATGTAAAAGCATGTGACGCCGTCATGTACTGTTCGCAGCAAGGAAAATTAAGACTTTGCCGTTTTCTTCACTTTTATTCTCCAAAAACGTCCAAAATGCTTCCTTTTCCAGAATTCACTCCAAAAGTACCTAAAATGACAAAAGGAACGATTTAGGGCAATATTTGATCAAATAAATTTGAATTCGGGCTTAAAAGTGGTTCATTTTTCGCCTCATCAATCTTCTGATCCTACCGAATGTGATCGATTCTCAAAGGAAATGAGTTCCAAGTTCCAAATGTCGGTGATCGGAAAAATGTCATTTTTCTTGGGGTTTTAAATCTCACAAAATCCAAGTGGCATCTTCATTAATCAAGCCAAATTTGCTAATGACATCCTGAAGAAATTTGGTTTTGATGCAAGTGACTCAGTTGACACCCCAATGGTTGAAAGATCCAAACTTTATGATAATTCATCAGAAGTACCTGTTGATCAAACCAAATACAGAAGCATGATTGAATATATCATGTATCTCACTGCGAGTAGGCCAGATCTTCTATTTGCAGTATGTATGTGTGCTCGGTATCAATCCAAGCATACCAAAAGGCACTTAGAAGCTGTCAAGAGGATATTTAGGTATCTCCAAGGGACTATTCATATGGGTCTCTGGTACCCTAAAGACACTGCCATGGCTCTTATAGCTTACTCAGATGCTGACCACGCAGGGTGTCAAGATACTCGACGAAGTATGTCAGGAGGTGCTCAATTTCTGGGTGAGAAACTTGTAAGCTGGTCATCAAAGAAGCAAATGTGTACATCAATATTATGTACGTTTCTAGAAATGTCATTCAATAATGACATGGATACTTACATATGGTTGAGCAAGAGTTTATCTTTTCAAATAATGTTTTTTTCTAAAACATGTCGTTTCCAAAAAATGTTCTTTCAAAATGGCTTGCAGTTAATTTAGACTGTAACCCGAATTTAAAATTATAGCTTGCTATTACTTCAGATAGCAACCCGCTCCTCTAGATGGGGAATACACGTCGCCAAAAAGATGCTAGTTCCTCTTACTGGGTGAAGTTCACCCGGGCATGGATTACTTTATATCCATGTTTCGTTGAAATGATGTACGTTTCAGTGCATCATTTCTTGTATAAGAAGAGAAGTCATCTTTACATCGTAAGTACTTTCCCATATATGATTCTTCTAGAAAGTATTTGTGCTAAACTTGGTGGTACCATGACTTTTGAAAATCAATCAGACTTGAAATTTTGTATAAAATTTGCCACTCAATCGATGCCAAATGATTAAACTTTTCTTATAAATGATATATAAAAAATGGGTCATCGATTGAGGGGAAGAATGATTTCAAAACTCTATCTCATCAAAACTTGGTTCTTTGTTCATCAACATGCAATGAATTAAATTTGATAGTTATGTGTCAGAATATGAATGTTTCATGAGTTTCTCGTTAATCTCTAAATCATTTAAAAACTCATCATTTCTGACACATATCATGCTCCCTCAAGGATGAGGGGGAGCAAATGTATCGTCTTATAATCAGTCATTCTTAAATCTGACCACATTTTCTCCCAAAATCTTTGAACTCATTTAAATCATTTGGGATCACAAATCTCAAATGGTTTGAAATTTTTGATCGGGGGGAGAAAATGTGATTTAAATATGAAATCTGATTAAAATATGATGTTTTGGACTTAAATGTAAGCTCTCCCATATGTGCCTAAATCTTTTGTATATCAATGCACATATTGAGGGGGAGCATATGGTTGATGGTAAAAAGATCCTAGAATATCATGTCAGAGAGACTCAGACTTAACCAATGAATTGACGAAACAAAAACTATCATTAATCAAAAGAACTAGTCCTGGCCGGGTAATAATTTCAAGCTGGTATAACCAGTGATGTAAGCGTGTTTCGAAGAGGACTGGTTTAAGTAGAGTGTACCATTTCGAGAAACCTTCCATGGACTTGATCAGACTGGGTAATAACTTCAAGCTAGTCTAATTAGTGATGCAAGCGTGTCTCGAATGCCTGTTCATCTTCACTGAAGGTGGATCAATTCAAAAGTGCAACTCTACCCAACATGTGCAAATTTATAATTAAAACATCTCAGACCATCTTAAAGGGGAGCATTTGAAAAGTATAAAACTCTCAAAGTGTTAGTAAAATGTGTTTCTTCAATCATAAACACTTTGACAGAATTTTCAATGATTTGGTTGACGACAACATCGGATAGTCATGAAGTTATAAGGTGGTTAAGGTTAGGAAAACCGTCCTATTATCCACCAGAGCCGGAGGGATCTACCCAAGGAAAAGACCGATTAGATAGTATTAGAAAGTCCTTAGGTATGATTATGAAAAAAGGAGTAATAGGAGAAAGGAGAAATAAGGGGTTGAAGAATTAAAAAGAAATAAAATGAGAAAGGGTGAAAAGAAATAGCCCTCCCATTATTCAAGCTTAGGGAAGAAACCGGGTTTAATTCATATGCTACTGGTGGTTACTAAGGTAACACCGGTATTGAAGACAAGACGTCATGGATGCAGTGACGCACTACACTAAACCTTCTAACCACTAAAGTTCTCTTAAAAGAGCTTTTTTCATTCTCACGAGGAACCCTGCATTATTTATTGACCGCTCATTATGAACCATGTTGATATTGAAACCGGAGACACCGCTCCAGTCTCCGACTACCAAATATTGCACTTATCGATTCTAGAGCCGCGAGATACATCCTAAGATCTCAATAGGAACACTTGCTACTTTTACACTGGTGGTCCATTTTCAAGGACACCAGTTGGACATTTGAGAGTCCTACGTAGATCTTAGCAATCTACCAGAACATTCATGAGAGAATTTACTTATGTAATTCTCAAATGATTGAATGGAAATTCCTGCCAGGGTCAACATCAAACAGCCCTGAAAGTATGTCACTTCGGTAATCACTTATGGATTATGCTTAGTGGTCACGGCAGTTATAGAGGGTCTACAGTTGTGGAGTGATCTCTAGTGACTCACCTGATCATTGATCTACTTAGGTAGATCTTGTAAGCCCTCTCGAGTGTATCCGATTTAGGAATGGCCTTGGTAAGGGTTGGAGGGAGTCTTCACACTATGCTGTTTAAGATTTCCAATTCCAAACCTGTAAGTACTAGATGATTTGTTGCTAACTATTTACTTGCAGGAACTTCTGAAGATTATGGTTGATTACTGAAAAGATGTTGATTCATCACCCATGCTCATACTTTGACATCACAATTGAAGAAATCATGATCATTGAATGGGCTTCAACTATGCTTCCACAACTCTGATGCTGGAGCTCATGATTTTGAAAAGTGTGAGCATGCCAACACAAAGTTGCCACATCACATGGAGAGGTTCAAACACAAAGATGAGGCGTAGGTATTCATTTGGATTATAGACTCGAAGAAAAGACAAAGATCATCCGATACACTAACCAAGTCATCTAAAGTCCACTGCTGGGTGTACAAAGGTTATGACAATGAACATTCAGAGGCTACAAGCTACAAAGTTATCGTTAGAGATTAGAATGCTAGAATTCAATGTATAAGTTTCAGGGTGACCTCCCTTAGGGGGTGATTGTTAGGAATATAATTATTCATCATAAAGACTCGGTCACCCGAGTATTGTTTAGCATTATGTGGCTCATAGTATTTATCTCAGTAGTTAGTACATAGTTAATATTAGTTAGTAATTGTGGAATCAGGTCGGCTCTTTACCCACTGTCATCTCATTCCACAGCCCGACTAGGGGCGTTTATTAAGTAGTATAAATACCCCTCTCCACATGTGAAGAGTGTTGGACCATCTCGTTTGTATAATCTAATATGAAATACTTTCTCTCAAGGTTCCTACCATCTATCTCTCTCTCTCTCGAACGTCTCTCTAGAATTCATCCATATATTTGATCCATAATATCAAAACCAAACGTGTTTATGTATTAGAGTAACCTACAGATTGCATGTTTTAGTAGCGAGCTTCATGAATGTTACCGATTTTGTGATAGTAGAAGATATTCATCCGGTAATAGATAATTTCTTAGCTCAAGTAGTGTTTGGGAAGCCATTTGTTGAAGTCTCTAAAATGAATTATGACCCGTCTCTAAGGATAGTTAGGTTCAAGGAGGAGATCGATGAGATAGCCTACCAAATGCCTTATAATATAGAGCAATGCGGACTTTTATTTAACCTTGAGAAGGAGCATAAGCAAGTGGTTTACTATAAGAATGATTAGGATAAGCGTAGAGGAGTAGACCATGTAATGAAGAAAATACTTGGTTTCTACAAAGAATGCTTGCAACTAGGTCCGGAATACAAAACCAAACCAGAGGATGACCTAGAGAACGTGACCAATGATGATGAGGTAACGTAATAGGGCGTGACTTTGAGTCTAGCTACAAGACTTGTTAATAAAGAAAAGTGCTTCTTGGGAGGAAACCCAAGCTTTATTTGTTTGTTTGTTTGTTTGATTTTATTTGCTTTCGTATGTATGCTTTGTTTTTATTGTTTATTGTTCATGTATCAAAGATTTGGTGAAAATGCTTTATTTTGTTTTTAACTTCGTCTTGATTACATCTAAAGGTATTTTGTAAAAGTTAAGTATAAGTGAAATCCAAATTTGTTTTTAAGAACATATTGAACATGAACGATAACAATGAGATATAAACATGCATATTAGTATTTGTTTGAGTCAAATGCTTATATCGAGTCATAATGAGTGTTTTACAAGATTCCAGGAATTACAACATAGGTTTTTATAGCAATTTTTCAGAAACAAAATATAAGAATTTTGTCAAATCAATTCGGACGGCGTCAGGCATCACCTGACAACGTCAGGTGTAATTTTCTGGAAATTTGGCAGGTTTTTTTTTCTGCCGGAATTGTAAAGTTTCAGAAAATCTGTATTTTATAAACTCAAAGAATCTGCAAACATTCATTCCATAAGCATTATATCTTTATTTGCTTTCTAGGATTTAATTTTATATAGATTTACCGCTTATGTTACGCTAGGTTTTCTTGTTTGTTTTTCAGCTAATTAATAGGTTATATTGGACAAGAATATGTACATGGATAATCAAGCTTTTGGCGCTGCTTTAATCTTGGAGTTTTCACATTTTCTTGGAGGAGGATTTAACCATGTTACTACATCATCCACAACGAACGAATCAGGGGAGTATTTGTTTCATTCTTTCATTTTCTTTACTTTTACATTTTTCAATTGAACATTGGGGACAATGTTCAGCTTAAGCGTAAGGGGGGGGGGGGGGTAAATGATGATTCCTTACAGATTACAATTGCACTTGATTTTTGTCTTGTCTAATAGTAGATGTGTAATAAAACTGAGAGAAACACTTGTTAGGGTAATTTTAGCACCAAATTTAAAATTTTTTGAGACATATAGCAGTAAAACTTTAGTCTTAATAAGCATCTCATAGATAGGAGTTATATGACTAGCACAAAAACCGTACCACTCAAAAAAATTTCACCCCAAACATGTAAGGTTCGCCCCTAGATTTGTTAGGAAAAGCCTTAGCGCTTATGAGTGTACCGGTAGCATTTAGATTCTATAACTTGTGTTAGTGATTCATTCCGAGACCACATGTGAGACTACATCCGTGTAATTGGAATTACTACATGATAAGAGGCATTAGGATAAGCCATGTTTTTAAGCCTGTTTATATAATTACATTGACTTCACTGGTCAAGTAATTTTCCCACACCTTTGCGTTGTACTCATTTTTAGTACATGATACCCCTAGTACACCCCCAGAGCCTATCTTTTTCGTTTCTAACTTTAAGCATCTTACTTAAAGGATGAATTTGTTTACAATACACCCCCAAATGTACACCCAAATCGCCTTAACCTTCCTTTTATGCACTCATCTTTAGTGCATTACTGTTACAACATTTGTTTTAACCATTTGTTAATTGTCTAATTGATTACATGGTTGCTAAGTCGAGTCATATCTTTTACATATTGTTTTAGGATGATTGGGAATCATGGGTAAAGTACTATTGTTATGGAGTAATGAGGAAGAAGGTCATCTAACACCCCTAATTTTCAAAATATGCAGCGGAATTTAGATTGGGTGTTACTTCATGGCACCATAGTTTAATAGTAGAAAACGATCACCAATTTAGTCGTTTTAAAAGATTTATCATTAGAAATTTAAAAAAATCAGAGTTTGTAAAATGAGGTCCCAATAGTTTGAGTTTTCAAAATGAGGTCCCATTGGTTTCAAAGTTTTAAGAAATGGGTTTTCGAATGATAGTAAAATTTATAGCCTTTATATGTATCCGTGCTCCTCCGTGCCATCTTTGCTCATTATGGACCTGAGATAAATACATGCTAAAAGCGTCAACACAAAGGTTGGTTACTTCATATAGTTTGTAAGTAAAATAGTTGATTTCCAGAATCAAAAGAGTTTAGTGAGTCCATAGTGTGTATAAATAGCAGTTGATTTTACAAAATCAAAGTATGCGTATATCCATAGTGTTTATAGTGAAACAGTTGGTTATCAAAATCAAATAGTGAGTAATTCCATAGTGTTTATAGTTTGAAACAGTTGATTATCAAAATCAATGTATGGATAATTCCATAGAGATTATAATTTAAACGGTTGATTCATAAAATCAATGTATGGATAATTCCATAAAGTTTATAGTTTAACCAGTTGATTTTCAATAGTTCCAAGTTTAGGTAATAATTGTACTAAATACATTTATTAATAAAATAAGTAGTGGGTTTCCATATAATACACCCATAGTTGGTTTGTTATCGAGTAAGTGGTGGGTTAAGTTGTTATATATCCGTAGTTGGTTTGGTTGCCCTAACTGGGTCAACACAAAATAGTTATGGTTTGTCACGTGATGATTTTCTTAGTAATCACAAGTTCTAAGTTTAGATAATATTTTTAACAAATACAAATATTATTAAAAGGATGGCAATATTGTACATGACTACAGTATTGGTCTATTGCTCTAAGCCTCGTGACACTCAATGATTGACAGGCATCAAGTATGATGTATAACAATGTGCCATCAGGATAGGTATTTGCCATAGCCTATAAGTATGTTTAAATAAAGTGCGCTTGGTCAGTCCCAAATAGATCTATCCACAACTATTTACGTTCACTCGCATGTGATTAAGGTGAATGATGTGAGGGACTTCAAACATGGCAATAAGTGGTAAACTTAGGCAATAGAGAATCGGGTATAACATAAAGTTGAAAATCGCTTGTGATCATGTTTATGGTGGGTAGCTCTCCATGAGCTATAAAAGCGTATAAAAGTAGATTTATAAGTTCTTAGTAATTCGCAAAAGTTTATAGTTCCTTTGTAAGTAAAAGCAAGTGTTATGTTTCCATAAAAAGTAGAATGGTTTATCAACTAAGTATAAGGTTTGAGGTAAACCAGTAAAGTTTATATGTAATACAAGTATGTATTTCCCCAAAGGTAATTCAAAATATGTAAAAATGGTGGGGGCTATGGAACTCACAGTAATTTGTAAATAGTTAATAGTACTTGTAAAAGTATAAAACACGTAGTTGAGCGTGTATCTCCCCCAAAACGTTTATAAAACAAGTAAAAGACTAAGAGGAGGGGCTATGACTCACATTAGTGGGATGGTAGACGTAGCAAAGCAATATCAAACACATAATGGGAATGGTTCCAATAGACAGTTTAAATAATGTGGAAGTCAGAGATTAAGATAGTTTAAGCTTGACTTATCGTGACTAATGATATTTGAAACAATGTCAGATGACAAAATGGTTTTGTGGCAGAGGTGGCTTGCGTGGCAAAACGCTTGAAGTTCAAGAATAAAGTTATATACAATATAACTTGTCTTTAGGTATAAAGTGTCGTTAATGTTTATGTCTTTGTCTTAAATTATAATACGTATAAAATTTGTAAATGTTGATGACGAGTAAATAACTACTAAATGACTAGTTTTTATTAAATATGTTTGGTTTCAAGGTGTATAAATATAAATAAAATATATATTTATAGAATTTGTAGGTAAATAATATATTTGGGCAAATATATTATTTACAATTTACACGGATGTGATCGTCAAATAAACATATGTGTTAGAAAAATTTATTTAGCGAGAAATAGTAAAAATAATATAAGTTTATTAACTTACGTAAGTTTTAGGATGAAAAGTGTTCAAGTGTTCAGCCTTGAGGGATTGAAATTGTAAAAACTATATAAGTTACAAGCTTATAAAGAATTTTAGAAAATGTCAAGTGGTTTAAAGTTGAGGGGTTGAAAATGTAATAATTTATATAAGTTATAAACTTGTAAAAGCTTTTAAGGAAAGTGACATACTCGAATTTGAGGGGCTGCAACTGCAAATGCGTGGAAGATGCATAAATAGCAAAAATCACAAAACCTGCCATGGTAATTAAAGATTAGAACCCGTTACCTCTCGATTATAGCCAAACGTCACAACCAGCAGACTAGCCCAACTTGTTGTGTTGTTACTCAAACTGTTTAATTATACAGAGGTTTAGTCCTGAGTTATATTTGCATGAAATAATAGATAGTATGCGTGTGTGGATTTAAGCTTTGCGTTTCATTTTGTTTATTCGTTTTGGTCAGTGAATACTGAGTTTGTATTGGATGTATATAGTGCATACATATATGTATTTGTGGTATGTTCATGAGAGTCGAAAATGAGTTTGAGTTTAAAACCTTTATCAATATATATTATTCGAATGAGTCCAAGTGACTTCAAACGAGCCACGAAAACTAGTTATACATAAGATTACTCATATATTTTTGTGTCACTTTACGCATAGCCACGCAAGGAAAATGAGGTGCCACATTCGTATGGAAAAAATGGATACGAGAGCAGGAAGTATAGAGCGCAAGCTAGCTAGGTATGTATGTTTATGAAAACTTTAAAAGTGATGTAAGCAAATGAAGTAGAGAATGACTTACTACACCAAGTGTACTAGGTGGTGGGGAAGACTCGTATGGTTTCCGTGAGTACGAGAAGAGATTCAAACTCTTTAGGCTCCAAGCTCGCGATGAAAGTAAATAAAAAGAAACCCTAGGAACTTTGTGAAAACCCTTCACTGCCTTGCTCCTCCTCCTTTGTCACTCGACAGAAACCCAAGAGAGTAGAGTGTGACTCTTTGCGTTTTGTTTATGTTAGTGTGTTGAATACCGATGGAAGTGGAATGGTTTATATAGTGGCCACAAATTCCAAGACAAGCGAGTCGAGACAAGAGTTTCATTATGGCAGAAGGTGTAGGACAGGAAGAAGAAATGATTAAGATTTTGTTGGTTTGATTTTGTCATTGGTATATATGGACCAAGAAGGACGATTCTTGTTTGTGAGTAATCGATTATCGGTTGCATGTGGGTAATATAAGGAGAAATTCGGACATGTCTAAAAGATGTCAATCTTGTTTGATGAGTCTTGCAGCAATAATTATGGGATGACAAGAAGAAGAGGACAAGGAGCAATGGAGAAATTGTCTTGTTTTCTTTCCTTTGTCAACAGTTAACACCAAAAGAAAAAGGGAGGTTCATGGACAATATAATTTGAAACATGTGAGGTTAAAGGTACAAGGGTAGTAGAAGTATAATCATGAGCTGAGGTCAATGGAATGTTAGGATTAATGAATTGATGAGAGTTTATGGCATTCGTCATTGTGGAGCTCGACCAAAAGAGAAGAAACAAAAGAAATCATGGTTGCTTTGTTGCCATTCATTTGGTGTATTCAAAAGTCAGCCAATATTCAAACGTGATAGTCTTTGCTTGTGTAAGTCGTCCTAATGATGAAAATTAGAGGAATAAGTCCTTGCTAGAAATGCAAGAGAAAGGAGACAATAAACATTTTGTCTTGGCTTTGCTTGGCTATAATCTCGTTGGACTTGTCCTTGCCGAGACCTTACAGAGAAACAAGAGAGTGTGTAAGTACTTGGAGTGTGTAAGGAGTTTGTACAAGAGTGTGTTCCAAGGTATGAGTCATAAGGAATGTAAGAGTGGTCCTGGTTTTCCTCTTGTTGCCTATTTCATAAAAAAAGGTCTCGCTTTGGTTTTGTAATACGAGTCACAGAAAAGAAAAACAAGGAGATAGTATCTGAGGTTTTAGCTACTTGTTTGTTCTAGTCAACACATAGAACAAAAGAAAAGGGTCGGTTTTGGTTTTTGTAGTTTACTTGAATGGTAGGAAGCATGGGGAATAAAAAGGAAAGAGAGCACATTTTGTAAAAAATATAGTCAACTTGAGTTTGGTAAATCTTGCAGCAAGGATTTGGGAGACATGAAGGAATTGGTTAAAAGTTCATGATGGGTTAGTGAGGGAATAGTCCTAGCTAGTAAACCAAGAGAAAAATGACAAACAAGTATCATGGTTCCTGTGTTGTCTGATGCGTGGTTTTGCAGCCTTGCCTCTCAAGGGGTCTTGAGAAGCTTGCAATCCCCGCCAGGCAGTGTACCTGACCGATGTAGTATAGTGTAGTGTCAAGTACAAAGGGATTGATCGTTCTACGTAGGTAATAGTGTTCGTTAGGATTGAAAATACTCTAATTACGTCTAAGGGTGAGGGATGATTCTTTTTGTATTTTTATATTTTATGAAAGCAGTAAAAATATCGGTTTTTAAAGGAGTGGGCGGAATTAGTTGCTAGTCAACCAACCCAAATTACTACAAATGCAATAAAAATAAAATAACAAGAAAATAAAAATGAGAAAAATTTATATGGAGAGAAAATGTGTTTACTTAGGTTTCACTACTCCCTAGCTATATTTCATTAATTGATTAGTTTGTTACAATTGCATGGATGACGGGTTATATTCCCTAATACCATTCGTGGGGCCGTGTACGATCTTCCCAACTCTATAAGCCTCTCTACCTCTTCCTATGTCGAGCAGACAACTAGCTCCTAACATGGCATCCTTAGTAGTCACTTATGCATTAAATATAACCATTAAAATTGTAGTACACATCCGATTCATGTTTCTTAAGACATCAAACAAGTTACCAATTGGAAGTTAGCCAGTTTTCTTAAGCTTAACATAGATATCATGCATCCAACACAATTAATAACAATCAATCAATCAATAATCAATAGCTAGGTTTCATTACATCTAAGCAAACACAAAGATAACCTAGCCTACCATGTTAATATAAAGACAAGCATAAGATAGAATCAAACAACACATAGACATATTGAATGGTTAATGGAAGATTTATCTTTAATTAAGCATGGATGAAACAAGGGTGAAAAACCCTTGCAAAGTATGTGAAATTTGACCTAGGGTTTATTCCTAAAGTTCTCTCAAAAGTTGCACAAAAAGTTCCTCTTTAATGAATGAAAAATAGAAAAGTATATATAGATTTTATAACTTGACGGTGTCACCTTATAGGCAATGACGCCGTCATCTCACCACGATTAGGTTTCCATGATGGACTAGATCTACTCTTGACGCCGTCATGTTGTGAAAGGTTCTAGGCTGTCTCTCTTTATATTAAAACTAGAAGGGTACCCGCGCAATGCGGCGGCAGTTACCGGTGATTATTTTTGTGGCGAGTAAATGTTTTTCATTTTAAACCTTCCTTATTTAGCATGTCCCAAATACTTTATGATGTAGTAGATATATGTTTTTTCAAAAGTAGAACGTCAAAATTATTAATAGTGTAAACAGTTAGAACTTTACTTTTCAAATTTTAGCATTAAATTGGTGGTTATTTATAAGTTTAGTGAGCTTTTCTTGTAAACAATTCTATTAAAATATATCATTATAGGAGGGGGTTATCATATGGTTTAAATAAGACTTAAATTATCAAATTTTACATTAATTTTCTAATTTTCTTTTTATAGTAATGTTTTTTGTCTTAAGATTTTAAGACTTCCTTTTATAGGAAGTCCCAAATGCTTTATAATGTAGTATAGATGTGACCTCCTTGGGCGTCACAAAGGGTGACGCCGTCATCTTCAACCTCCAAAATCTTTCTGGCGCGTCATGTGTAATCTTCAAATCCACCTCTTTGTGAACACTTAACGCCGTCACCTGTGAAGGTGTGACGCCGTCAGGTGCTGTTTACAGCATAATTTGACACTTTGCCATTTTCTTCACTTTTGTGCTCCAAAAACGTCCAAAATGCTTCCTTTTCCAGATTTCTTCTCCAAGGTACCTAAAATGACAAAAGGAACGATTTGAGGCATTATTTGATCAAATAATCACGACTTTTGGCTTAAATGACGCCCTAAAAGTGTCACAATTTTCGCCACATCAAATACCCTTACACATGAGATTTGCTTGTCTTCAAGCAAATGCACTTTTATTCTAATCACGGAGATTATACACTAGCACCTCACAAATAGTGTTTGGATATTCACATCTCTCGGGTGTTATAAACCTATATAACTAAATGGAAATGGAAAAGTATCACTCACTACTTGTCATAGACAATAGATTAACATAGGCTTGGGAAAGGATCAAAAACCTCCACCACTAGGCGTAAGCACCTAAGATAAACTATCAAAGAGAGATTTCAAAGGGTTGTAACATGTGGTGTAGGGATATGATAAACACGGTTTTGTTGGATAAAGGGAATCTTTACTGGTGGTGAGTTAATCATCTTGGTTAATTACATGTACAATGTGGCGTTGCTAAGCCATGATTCGACTCGACTTAAGCGAATGAAAACTACAAAACATAAATGAAACAGGATGGTAGTCCGTATGTTTTTCTCTTTTCTTTTGCTCTCTCTCTCTCTTTTTTATTTTTTATTTTTTTTTTCTTTTCTTTTCTTGCATACACTCTTGCCCTACCATAAAAAATAATACATCATCGGGGCTTTGGTTCTCCCCTTACACTTGAACTTTTACATACTTTACAAATAACTATTCTAACGACTTGAATTAAGATAATCAAAAAACTTGGAGTACTTTAAAACATTTACGCACATATGGGGGTAATAATTGATTTCTTCCCCATTACTCCATTACACTAGTACTTTACCAATGAGTCCCAATCGTCCAAAAATATTATATAGAAGATATGACTCGACTTAGCAACCATGTAATCAATTAGACAATTAACTAAGTGTTTAAACATGTAACAATAATGCACTAAAGATGAGTGCATACACGGAAGGCTAAGGCGATTTAGGTGTACATTTGGGGGTGGATTGTAAACAAATTCTTCCTTTAAGTAAAATGCTTAAAGTTAGAAACAGAAAAAAGATAGGCTCGGAGGGGTGTACTAGGGTTATCGTGTACTAAAAATGAGTACAACGCAAAGTTATGGGAAAATTATTTGACTTTACTAGTCAAGTGTATTGACTTCATTGGTCAAGTAATTATGATACGGGTTTAACAAAAGGGTTATCCTAATGCCTCTTATCATGTAGTAAATCCTAACTACATGAATGTAGTCTTACTTGTGGTCTTGAAATGAATCACTAAGGCAAGTTCTAGAATCTAAGTACTATCGGTACACTCATAAGCACTAATGCTTTTCCTAACAAGTCTAAGGACGAACCTCACATGTATGAACTTAGTAGATCGCTGGCACGAGTCTTTGACGCTTCAACTAATGGATGGTCACTAGTGCACTTCTTGGATAGCTGGCGCGTTATTTGAATAACAGATGGTCACCAAGTCATATACTAAATCGCTGGCACGTTAGTCAATTAATCTTGTACTCGGATGGTCACTACCTTATTCATAAATTTTTTGAGTGGTACGGTTTTTGTTCTAGTCATATAACTACTATCCATGAGACGCTTATTAAGACTAAAGTTTCACTCCTATATGTTGTAAAAAAATTTAAATTTGGCGCTAAAATTACCCTAACAAGTGTTTCTCTTAGTTTTATTACACACCTACTATTAAAAAAACAAAAATCAAGTGTAATTGCATTCTATAAGGTATCATCATTTACCCCCCCCCCCCCTTACAGTTAAGCTGAACATTGTCCCCAATGTTCAAATAAAAAGATGTAAAAGTAAAGAAGGTAAAAGAATGAAACAAATACTCCCCTGATTCGTTCGGTGTGGATAATATGGTAACATGGTTAGATCTTCCTCCAAGAAAATGAACGTACAAAGCTTCCCTTCCGAAATATAAATCATATTATTGTCCAATATAACCTGTTAAACCTGAGAAAACAAACAAGAAACCTTGCATAACATTGGCGGTAAAATCTACATAAAATAAAATCCTAGAAAACAAATAAAGATATAATGCTCATGGAATGAATATTTGCAGATTCCTGGAGTTTATAAGTTAAAGATTTCACAAAAACTTTACGATTCCGGAAGAAAAACAAAACAAAACATGCAAAAAAAATTCCGAATTTTACACCTGACGTCGTCTATAACCTAACGCCGTCAGAGTGTTCTGACAGAAATCTTATGTTTAATTTCCGGAAAATTTCAAGTGAAACCTATATCTTAATTCCTGGAATTCCTACAAAATGTTCATTATGACTCGATACAAGCATTTGACTCGAACAAATACTAATATGCATGCTTATTTAATATTGTTATGATTCATGTTCAATTTTGTTCTTATAAACAAATTTAGATTTCCCTTACACTTATCTTTTGCAAAATACCTTTATATGTAATTAAGACGAAGTTAAAAACAAAATAAAGCATTTTAACAATTTAATTTGAAACATGAACTATAAACAATACAAATAAAACACGCATACGGAAACAAATAAAAACAAACAAACAAACAATCAAACAAATAAAGTTTAGGTTGCCTCCCAAGAAGCGCTTTTCTTTATTAACGAGTCTTGTAGCTAGACACAAAGTCACATGCTATTGCGTGACCTCGTCCCACAATATGATGTATCCCTTGTCAATAGAATCCTTGCTATTCGGGTGGTAATGTTTCAATCGTTCGACATTCACAGTCATCTCTCCACCCCTTTCGTTGCTCAAGATTACTGCCCCATTTTGGCCTAGGCTTTTGATTGTGAATGGTCCATACCACCAGGAATTAGGTTCATCGGGGGATGCTTTTATCTCCGAATGCCTTAAGAGTGCCATGTCTCCCTCCATAAACATAGAATGATTATCCATCTGATTGCACTTGAATTCAACATAATTTTTAGTGTCATGTTCGCGCTCCTCAACTACAGCTTCTCTGTAGCTCTTAATCCTCGCCTCCCATGCTCTATTTTTCTCTTAAAACATGATTATGAGGTGTGCCGGCTTTGTTATTGAGACTCCTTTCCATCATGCCTTCTCTTACATGTTGTGGGGTCATATGTAAGTGAATCTTTCTTTTCCCTGACTTAAGCTCAATTTCCCCTTTTTCGTACTTAATGACTGCCCTTGCTCTGGTAAGAAATGGTGCTCCAAGAATTATTGGCATACACCCATCCCCTTTATCATCAATGACCATAAAATCAACGGGATACATGAATCCTACTACATTAACTAACACATGTTCCGCTATTCCTAAAGGGTATATGTAGGAGTGATTAGCAAAGGAAAGCCTGACGCGGGTAGTAACTGGTACTTCCCTAGTTAGCTGGGTATAAATGGTTATGGGCATCAGGTTAACCTCTGACCCTTGGTCGGTGAAAGGGTTCAAGTACTGCAGTTTCCCGATGCTAGCTGGTATCTCAAAGTTCCCATAAGCCACTTGCTTTGTAGCTACTTTTTGCTTAAGTATCTTTTCGTACACTGGCCCCCCAAGTAACGTATCATACTCATCTTCTCCTTCTTTTCCTTCTTTAAGGACCATCTTGGATAGTGGTTACATCCATTGCCCTTTATCCAGTTAGTTATGGTTTCCTCATTAATACAATGTTTCAAATAATACCCTAATGGTTGACACTTTGGTGGTTCCTCGATTGTTTGCGCGCTAAGGGTTGTTTCCTTTTCCTTTTCCTTTTCCTTGTCACTGTTTTTATGATTAATGGTTATAGAGTTAAAAAACTTGGTAGCGGGGGTGTCACTTTCTCTCCTCACTAGTACCTTTTCAGGGGTTTTTACTTTTGTGTATTCATTCAACAGGCTCATCATCTCCGCCATCTCCTCTTCCCTCTCCTCTTCCATCTCCTCCTTCTATTTATAGACGACCTCCTCGAATTTTGCCAAGCTTTCAGAATGGTTTGACATATATTCTCTCATCCGAGCTTTGAATTTTGGGCTGAGGTCGTGAGGATGTAGACGGGGTCGAGTATTCTTTTGAAAAGCCTTAGCGTTCTCCCTAAGAGGTGATTCGGACAATGGTGTTGATTTTATGCTTGAGATAGAGTTGACTGTTGCTCACCGTGGACTTAAGGGTTTCTTTCGTTTTTCAATAAGATATTCAAATCTTTTCTCAAGTTCGCTAAGGCTTTCTTCGGAGAGTTGAGTAGTTTCTTCTTGCGCCGAAAGTGCGTTGACAGCCGAGTCTATAACATGAGAAATTCTCCACACTTCATCATCTTCGGACGCAAGCTCATCGATGATTTCCCATGATTCCTTGGCTTCTTTGTCACGCAATCTGCCCCCGGCGGCTCGATCAATGGTACACTTGGTGTGGTAGTCGACATGGTCATAGAAGAATTGGATTTGGAGCCAAAGATCTATGCCATGATGAGGGACTTTTTGGAGTAAGTCTTTGAAACGAGTCCATGCTTCATAAAGAGTTTCACCTTGACGTTGTTGAAACATCAAGATGTCATTCCTTAACTTGGTGGTTCTCCCCGGTGAGAAAAATTGAGCAAGGAAATGAGAGGTTAGATCACCCTAAGATGTGATGGATCCCGCAGGTAAACGCTCAAGCCATTGACTAGCTTGGTCACGTAGAGAGAATTGGAAGAGACGCAATCGGGTTGTCTCTTGAGTTTCAACATCAATGTCTATGGAATCTATGATTTTTAGGAAATCCTTGAGATGATGATTAGGATCATCGGAACGAAGTCCAAGGAATGCACATTCGCTTTGAACCAACCGGATGGTGTCGGATCACAAGGGAGACACATTGGCTCCTTGTGTGAGCTCAATGGTGTTTTGATAGCCTTGGTGCGGTCTCTAGGAGGTTGGTTTGGTTGTGGTGAGTTGATGGGATCAAGGATATTACCACCTTCCATGATGTCGGATGGTAATGGTTACGAAGAAAAGAAACGAAGAAATAAGATAGACTAAATAAAACCTATAAAAACAAAACAAAAATCTCACTAGAAAGGAATCTAGTGAGTAGACCTAAATAAAATAAAATTCAAACTAAGCAATAACTATTCCCCGACATCGGTGCCAAAAACTTGATGCGTGGTTTTGCAACCTTGCAAAAGCTTTTACCTCTCAAAGGATCTTGAGAAGCTTGCAATCCCAACCAGGCAGTGTACCTGACCAATGTAGTATAGTGTAGTGGCAAGTATCGGGGGATTGATCGTTCTACTTAGGGAATAGTGTTCGTTAGGATTGAAAACTACTCTAATTAGGTCTAAGGGTGAGGGATTATTCTTTTTGTATTTTTAAATTTTATGAAAGCAGTAAAAATCTCGGTTTTTTAAAGAGTGGGCGGAATTAGTTGCTAATCAACAAACCCAAATTACTACAAATGCAATAAAAATAAATAATAAGAAAATAAAAATGAGTAAAACTTATTTGGAGAGAAACTGTGTTTACTTAGGTTTCACTACTCCCTAGCTATCTTTCATTAATTGTTTAGTTTGTTACAATTGCGTGGATGATGGTTATATTCCTTAATACCATTCGTGGGGCTGTGTACGATCTTCCCCAACTCTATAAGCTTCTACCTCTTCCTATATAGAGCCGACAACTAGTTCCTAACATGGCCTCCTTAGTAGTTACTTATGCATTAAATATAATAATTAAAATCGTAGAACACATCTGATTCCTGTTTCTTAAGACATCAAGCAAGTTACCAATTGGAAGTTAGCCAGTTTTCTTAAGCCTAACATAGATATCACTCATCCAACACAATTAATTACAAGCAATCAATCAATAATCAATAGCTATGTTTCATTACATCAAAGCAAACACAAAGATAACCTAGCCTAGCATGTTAATATAAAGACAAGCATAAGATAGAATCAAACAACACATAGACATATTGAATGATTAATGGAAGACTTATCTTTAATTAAAAATGGATGAAACAAGGGTGAAAAACGCTTGCAAAGTATGTGAAATTCGACCTAGGGTTTATCCCTAAAGTTCTCTCAAAAGTTGCAACAAAAGTTTCTCTTTAATGAATGAAAAATAGAAAAGTATATATAGATTTTACAACTTGACGGTGTCACCTTATAGGCTGTAACGCCGTCATCTCTCCGCGATTAGGGTTCCTTGATGGCCTAGATCAACTGTTGACGCCGCCATGTTGTGAATGGTTTTGGGCCGTCTCTCTTTATATTAAAACGTGATCTCCTTGGGCGTCACAAAGAGTGACGCCGTCATCTTCAACCTCCAAAATCTTTCTGGCGCGTCATGTGTAATCTTCATATCCACCTCTTTGTCGACACTTGACGCCGTCACCTGTTAAGGTGTGACGCCGTCAGGTACTGTTTACAGCATAATTTGAGACTTTGTCGTTTTCTTCACTTTTATGCTCCAAAAACATAAAAAATGCTTCCTTTTCCAGATTTCTTCTCCAAAGTACCTAAAATGACAAAAAGTAACGATTTGATGCAACATTTGATCAAATGGTTAACAATTTGTAATGTTTGAGGATCACATGGTTAACAATTTATTGTTTTGTGTGAAAGTTAAAATCTTTGGAACCTACCCATTAAACTAAGGAGTTTGTTAATAATAGATTTTTTTTAAATGAGCATTTCGAGGGATAACTTGATGGATAAAGAGGAAGTTGCTTAGCTTTAGCTTTTGTAAAGAAAAACTTGTTAAATAAAGTTTTAAGTAACAACACAGAATCTGTTCCAAGCTTTTGTTGATGATGAATCTGTTTGTTCCTGGTTAAAAAAAATTATATACACATTTTTCCTTTTTTTTATAAGAACTGTGATTTCAGCGGCTGTGAACAGTGTCCTAACAGTAGTCCAACGACTACTCCCCCCTTTTTCTTTTAAATATCCTTGTTTTAATCTTCATTTTTTCATACGAAAGTTTATCTTTCAAATCACATTCCTTTAATTAAAGTTTGAAAATTCCGCATCCCGTTATTCTACTTGCGATCGTGTATGTTTTTGCCGCCACTATCTACTTGGCATATCTTCCAAAAGAAGATCGTGCATTTTTGGTCAGGATTTTAGTGTTACTAGTACCACTTGTGGCCCTAGCAATTGCAATTGATAAATTTTGGAAATAGTGGGTAGTATTGTGGCAGGAGCGTTGTAATAAATCTTCGTTGTGTTTCCATGTAATATTTAGTGAACGTTTAATAAAATTTACTTTGCTTTTTGTATAAAACCGTGTCTTACATTAATAATTTGTTTCTATTTATCGTTTCAAAGTGTTTAAGTTGTTAGACAGTTATGGGAGCTAGGAGGGGAAGTCAATATGCCATTAGAGGGAGTGTGTCGTAGCTCAAAATCATTTGGTTCCTTAGGGTTGTTAGCCGTTGTTGGGGATGAAAGAAAACACAAAAGTTGGTTTGTTCTGGTTATAGTTGAGTCCACAAAGGATTCAATAACATGAATCATGACCAAATAACTATATGGGAGTTCGTTTGAGTTTACTAAGGTTGTTTGGAGCTCTAATGGAACAAGGTACTTAGGCAAAGTTTGATCTTTAGCCTAGTTGGAGCAATTGGAGAGCATGACAGTTGAGCTGAGTTTTGATGATAACTTGATCATCAAATGCATCGAGTAAATGAAAAAGACTTGTCGCACATGGTTTTTTGATAAGTGCTTAATCGAGTCGTGTAAAAACATCAATAGGTTGTTAACAGAATTTCGTAGAAAACAACCCAAAGTAAACGAGCATGAGCCGGTTAGACAGGGGCCAGTTATAAATGAGTGATGAGGCAAAAAGTGTACCGCATTTAAGGGGTCATTTAAGCCCGAATTCGTGATTATTTGATCAATTATTTCCCTAAATTGTTTCTTTTGTCATTTTAGGTACTTTTGAGGAGAAATATAGAAAAGGAAGCGTTTTGGACGTTTTTGGAGCATAAAAGTGAAGAAAACGGCAAAGTCTCTAATTCCTTGGTGGGAACAGTACCTGACAACGTCAAGGCTTAACACATGACGGCGTCAAGAGTGACAAAAGAGGTGGATGTGGAAATTATAACGTGACGGCCCAGAGTATTTTCAGTGTTAATTACCTGACGTCGTCACCAAGGCCGTCAGGGTCAAAATGCATGTGACAGCCCAGAGTCTATTTCTACATGAAGGCGTCAAGACTGGATCTAGGCAATACAAAATTTAACTTGGCGGCGAGTTGACGGCGCCAGAAGCCAATACATGTCGCCGTCAGGATGCTTTGTCTATATATATTTTTCTAAGTTTTCATTGTAAAGAGTGGAACAAGTTGTGGAATATCAAAACACAAACCCTAGGTCGAATTTTCTGATTATTATAGGGGTTTCAAACCCTTCTTTCTTCCATGTTTGAATAAAGATAAGTTCTCCAATAATCATTCAATATGTCTATGTATTGTTTGATTCTATCTTACGCTTGTCTTTCTTTTAACAGGCTAGGTTTTTATTCTGTTTGCTTAAATGTAGTGAAACCTAGATGTTGATTATTGGTTGATTGTTTGTTTTTAATTTTTACGGATGATTGTATTCGATTTTAGGGTTAAGAAAACTGGCAGACTTGCATTGGTAACTTGCTTGAACGTCTTAAGAAACATGATCGAAGGTGTACTATGATTTTTGGTTGTATTTAATGCATAAGTGAATTCTAATGATCCCATGTTAGGAGCTTTTAGTTGGCTCGACATAGGAGTGAAGTAGGATCTTATAGAGTTAGGGAATATTGTACACGGCCCTATGACTAGTATTAAGGAATATAACCCGTCATCCATGCAATTGTAACAACCTAATCAACCGGTAAAAGATATCTAGGGAGTAATGAAATCTAAATAAACACATCTTTTCTCATTATTGTTTCCACCACATTAGTTTATTTTCATTTCTTTTATTTTATTTTGATTGCATCTTAGTTAATTGGGTTACTTGAATAGCAATTAATTCCGCCCACTCCTTCAAAACCCGAAATTTTACTTGCTTTCATAAAATATAAAAAATACAAAAAGAATCATCCCTCACTTCTAGACCTAGTTTATTAGGCTTTCTAATCCTAGCGACACTATTCCTGAGTTGAACGATCAATCCCCCGGTACTTGTCACTATACTATAATACAATGATAAGGTACACTGCCTGGCGGGGATTGCAAGCTTCTCAAGATCCCTTGAGAGGTAAAACCTGTTGCGAGGGTGTAATCCCGCGTATCAAGTTTTTGGCGCCGCAGCCCGGGGAATAGTTATTGTCTAGGTTAGAATTTCTTTTTATTAGGTCTACTTGCTAGTTTCCTTTCTAGTAAGATTTTTATTTTTATTTTTAGGTTTTCTTTAGTCTATCTTTTTTCTTCGTGCCTTTATTAGTAAATTAAATTCATTGACTATTCCGTTGGCTATTATGGAAAACGCGAATCCACCCCTTTCCCCCTAATGAAGTGGCTTTGTTGCGTGAACATATTGAGAATGAGATTAGGGAACTTAGGGAACTTAATAGGTTATTTAATGTTGAGCTCGATCATGCCTTTAGTGACCTAGCGACCGCCTTGTATTCAAATAAGGACATAGGATCTAATAATTTTGAGGTTGTTGTTGAGGATGTGTAGGAACTCGAGGAAGGGGATATAGATCCGAAACCGGATGATTATTTCAATCCATATCCCACTAAGGAGGAAACTGTGTACTGTAATAATCTTGTTGATAATCCTCGACCTCCTTTTGCTAGAATTGACCCTAAGATAAAGAGAGGTGATCCTAAGAATGTTAAGATACCATGTATGATTGGGTATAAGTACATTGACAACGCTTACATTGATTTTCAATCCCCAATCAACATTATGTCCTCAAGTGTTTATAATGATATAGTGAAAACAAGACTCGAACCTAGGAAAGATCCCAAATACCCCGGTGGAGTTTGTAACTTTGTCGGGAGAATTAAAGGTCTACATCTCTTCGTTGGGAACTTTACTTATATCATTGACTTTATGGTTGTTGAAGACTTAGCTAGTGTTATTGATTGTCGCTTATCCCATGTTGTATTAGGTAAGCCATTTGTTGAAGAATCCAAGTTAGAATATGGTGGGATAGAAGGGACGATCCGATTTACTAGTGAAACTGATAGGATCACATATAGGATGCCTAATAGAATGAAGGAATTTCGTTTTGTGCCTCGATTTGATAGGGATAACATTGGTGCTTTTGAGGACATCAATGAGGAGGTTAAGAAATAGGGCATCGACTATGTATGGGAGAAGAAGAGCCTTTTCTATAAGGATTGCTTGACTCTAGGGCCAAAATATAAAGTTGATAGGGAATTTGCCAATAAGATTATAGGAGAAATTGAGAAAAAGGTGGTTGGTCTTTATAAAGAACATTTACAATCGGGCCTGGAATACAAAACTAAGATTGGGGATGACCTAGAGAATGAGACCAATGATGAGGTCACGTAATTGCCCATGACCTTGAGTCTAGCTACAAGACTCGTAAATAAAGAAAAGCGCTTCTTGGGAGGCAACCCATGTTTTGTGTGTTTTTATTTGATTGATTTCTATTTGTTTAATTTTATTTTTTTCAGTATGCATGCTTTATTTTATTGTTGGTAAATCACGTTTCAAAGTAAATTGTGAAAATGTTTTATTTTGTTTTTAATTTCGTCTTAATTACATATAAAGGTATTTTGCAAAAGATAAGTGTAAGGGAAATCCAAATTTGTTTATAAGAATGAAAATGAACATGATTCGCTACAATATTAAATGAGCATGTATATTAGTAATTGTTAGACTTAAATGCTTGTATCGAGTCATAATGATGTTTTGAAAGATTTTCCAGGAAGTAAGGCATAAGTTTTTCCAGAAATTTTCCGGAAACATAACATAAGATTTTTCCAGGAACATTCTGACGGCGTCAGGAGTTACAACCTGACGGCGTCAGGTACTAAAATTCTGAAAAAATTTTGCGAGTTTTGTTTAAACCGGAGTCTTAAAGTTTTTGTTTATTCTATAGTTTTATAAACTCCAGGAAATCTGCAAACATTCATTCCACAAGCATTATATCTTAAATTGTTTTATAGGATTTGTTAGTATATATAGATTGCCGCCGATTTGACACGAGGTTTGCCTTGATTGTTTTCTCAGGTTTAACAGGTTATATATGACAAGAAGATGATTTATATTTCTGGAGGGAAGCTTTCAACGTTCATTTTCTTGGAGGAAGATCTAACCTTGTTGACATACTATCCACACCAAACGAATCAGGGGAGTATTTGTTTTCATTCTTTTACCTGTTTTACTTTTACATCCATTAATTGAACATTGGGGACAATGTTCATCCTAAGTGTAAGGGGAGGGTAAATGATGATACCTTATAGGATACAATTATGCTTGAGTTTTTTTGTTCGATAGTAGGTGTGTAGTAAAACTAAGAGAAATACTTGTTAGTGCAATTTTAGCGCCAAATTTAATTTTTTTTACAACATTTAGGAGTGAAACTTTAGCCTTAACAAGCGTCTCATGGATAGGAGTTGTATGACTAGCACAAAACCGTACCACTTAGATGTGAGGTTCGCCTTTAGATTTGATAGGAAAAGCATTCATTATTAGTGCTTATGAGTGTACCAGTAGCATTTAGATTCTAGAACTTGCGTTAGTGATGCATCCCGAGACCGCTAGTGAGACTACATTCGTGTAGTAGGATTTACTACATGATAAGAGGCATTAGGATAACCCTTGTGTTTAAACCCGTATCATAATTACTTGACCATTTAAGTCATATTACTTGACTAGCGAAGTCAATTAATTTTCCCACACCTTAGCGTTGTACTCATTTTTAGTACACGAAACCCCTAGTACAACCCTCCGAGCCTATCTTTTCGTTTCTAACTTTAAGCATCTTACTTAAAGGAAGAATTTGTTTACAATCCACCCCAAATGTGCAACCAAATCACCTTAGCCTTCCGTGTATGCACTTATCTTTTTTGCATTATTGTTATTTGTTTAAACCCTTAGTTAATTATCTAATTGATTACATGGTTGCTAAGTCGAGTCATATGTTGTACATATTGTTTTGGGACGATTGGGACTCATGGGTAAAGTACTTGTGTTATGAAGTAATGGGTAAGACATCATTTATTACCCCCATATGTGCGTTAATATTTAAAAGTACTCAAAGTGTTTTGATTATCTTGATTCGAGTCATTAGAGTAGTTTATTGTGAAGTATGTAAAAGTTCAAGTGTAAGGAGAATGCAAATTCCTTATGATGTATTATTTTGGATGGTAGGGTAAAAGTGTATGCAAAAAAATAAAATAAAAAAATAAAAAATCGAAAAATCAAGAAAACGAAAGAGAAAAAACATACGGACTACCATCCCGTTTCGTTTTATGTTTATTTTATGTTTTTGTTATTTTTGATTTATTAGCTTAAGTCGAGTCGAGTCTTGGCTTAGCAACGCCATATTGTACATGTAATTAACCAAGATGATTAACTCGCCATCAGTAAATATTACCTTTATCCAACAAAACCGTGTTTTCCATACCCCCTACACCTAACGTTATAACCCTTCAAAAGACCTCTTTGATAGTTTATCCTAGGTGCTTACGCCAAGTGGTGGAGGTTTGATCCTTTCCCAAGCCTATGGTAATCTATTTGCTATGACAGGTAGTCAGAGATGTTTTCCATTTCCTTATTGTGATATATACTTTATTAAACCCGATAGATGTGAGTATCTAAACACTATTTGTGAGGTGCTAGTGTATGACCTCCGTGCTTGTTTTTGGTTTTAAGTGGAACGATTATTTGTTGTAATTACTTTTATATTAGTGTTAAATGACCTCTAACTTGTATTTTGATTAGAATAAAAGCGCATTTGCTTGAGGACAAGCAAATCTCAAGTGTAAGGGTATTTGATGAGGCGAAAAGTGTACTGCTTTTAAGGGGTCATTTAAGCCCGAATTCGTGATTATTTGATCAATTATTGCCCTAAATCGTTCCTTTTGTCATTTTAGGTACTTTTGAGGAGAAATCTGGAAAAGGAAGCGTTTTGGACGTTTTTGGAGCATAAAAGTGAAGAAAACGGCAAAGTATATAATTCCTTGCTGGGAACGGTACCTGACGACGTCAAGGCTTAACACATGACGGCGTCAAGCGTGACAAAAGAGGTGGATGTGGAAATTATAACGTGAAAGCCCAGAGTATTCTCAGTGTTAATGACCTGATGTTGTCACCAAGGCCGTCAGGGTCAAAATGCATGTGACGGCCCAGAGTCTATTTCTACATGAAGGCGTCAAGACTGGATCTAGGCAATACGAATTTTAACTTGGCGGCGAGTTGACGGCGCCAGAAGCCAATACATGACGCCATCAGTATGCTTTGTCTATATATATTTTTCCAATTTTTCATTGTAAAGAGTGGAACAAGTTGTGGAATATCAAAACACAAACCATATGTCGAATTTTCTGCTTATTGAAGGGGTTTCAAACCCTTATTTCTTCCATGTTTGAATAAAGATAAGTTCTCCAATAATCATTCAATATGTCTATGTATTGTTTGATTCTATCTTACACTTGTCTTTCTTTTAACATATTAGGCTAGGTTTTTATTCTGTTTGCTTAGATTTAGTGAAACCTAGATGTTGATTATTAGTTGATTATTTGTTTATAATTGTTACGGATGATTTTATTCGATGTTAGGCTTAAGAAAACTGGTAGACTTCCATTGGTAACTTGCTTGAATGTCTTAAGAAACATGATCGGAGGTGTACTACGATTTTTGGTTGTATTTAATGCATAAGTGAATTCTAATGATCCCATGTTAGGAGCTTTTAGTCGGCTCAACATAGGAGTGAAGTAGGATCTTATAGAGTTAGGGAATATTGTACACGGCCCTACGACTAGTATTAAGGAATATAACCCGTCATCCATGCAATTGTAACAAGCTAATCAATCGGTAAAAGATATCTAAGGAGTAATGAAATCTAAGTAAACACATCTTTTCTCATTATTGTTTCCACCACATTAGTTTATTTTCATTTCTTTTATTTTATTTTAATTGCATCTTAGTTAATTGGGTTAGTTGATTAGCAACTAATTCCGCCCACTCCTTCAAAACCCAAAATTTTACTTGCTTTCATAAAATATAAAAAATACAAAAAGAATCATTCTAGACCTAGTTTATTAGGCTTGCTAATCCTTGCGACACTATTCCTGAGTTGAACGATCAATCCCCCGGTACTTGTCACTATACTATACTACAATGATCAGGTACACTGCCTGGCGGGGATTGCAAGCTTCTCAAGATCCCTTGAGAGGTAAAACCTGTTGCGAGGGCGCAATCCCGCATATATACGAGGACGCGGTTGGGTTGCCGTAGCCATAGGGCCGAGGCCCAAATGTTACAAGGGTGGGTTTGGTTCTTCATAAACCCGATACACATTTAATTATTTTTCACGATATGTAAAGTCAAAATGGGGCTAGGTTATTTTTGTTCGCGTTTTGAGGCTATCAAGGTGCGTATCATTTACAGTGTCTAAAAATGGAATAAAGATCACTAAAGTTTTGTGATAACTTCAAAGTGGTAAGACCTAAGGTCATGAAATAGTTTTGAGACCATTGTAATCACATACAATGTCTGAGAGTTTAGAGAAAGCATCATGAAATTCACAACGTTAAACGAATAAGTAAGACCATTATGTAGATCACAATGTCTTAATAGTGGATGAAAACCTTGTAATCCTATGTGAAATTTACTATTCCCATAGTTAACATAACTTGGAAAACTTTCGGTTGAATGAGATTGTCATTCTTTCCTGTTTAAAAATTTCACATGGTTTCCAACTATAAGAATTTGTGCTAGTAACCTTCCCGTTAAACAAAAGAGTTTTGGATGAGAATTTGATGTATGTAGAGAAGATTTGCTAAATTTTAGCTTTTGTGGATGATGAATCAGTGTGTCCTTGTGTGGTGAATAGCAAACGCAAGTGGCTAGAATAGTAGCCTACGGCTACTCCTCTATATATACCTAGTATTTCTTCTTTCCACACACACTTCTCTCATCCCAAAATCAAAATGTCTTACACCTAAACTATTCTCATAATTGTGTATGCTACTGCATCTTCTTGGCTTACACCCCAGAAGAAGAACTGGAGTCTTTGACGGGGATCATAGCGCTTCTCATAGCATACGTGGTTTTTGCCGTTTGTGTGGATGAATTATGGAGGTAAGAGATAGTGTTACGATAGGATTGTTGTTTTGAATCCATATCATAGCACCATGTATTAACGTTTCATGCGTTAATAACTTGTGTATTCTTGTCGTACATGGTATTCGAGGTGTTACATCCAATTGTGGTTCTCACTCGCGTAGTAGTAGTTGTGTTTTTCATCAGTTTGATGGATCAACCAATTGGTGATGTTATGCTTTACTTAACGATATTTGTAATGTTAGCATTACCAATGCTAATCATATCGTTGTGTATCAATATTCGGGGTTTCTAGTAAAAGTTATGTGTTTTAGTGGTTCTTGATTTCATACTCTTGTTATTTCAGATATAAGTAAACCCACTTATTTATATTTCGTTATTACATAGAGAGGCGTCCCAAACACATAAATAAGGAAATATAAACTTACGGTTTGGCGATTTACAATTTCTTGATTTGGATAAAAAGGCGTCCCAATCTATTCAAATAAAGACATTGTAAACAATCTTTACTTAAGAATTTCTGACTTAACACTCATACTAATCAGCAAGTAATCCATGAGTGGATTTTCCAGGAATACGGAAAGAGTATGTCATACGCATCCATAATGATGGAAGTGAGATAATTAAGGAGGATTTATATGGTGCTCGAAATAGTTGGTGAGTATATATATCAATATACTAGAGTGTTAGTGTATGATAAACTATCTAGAAGTCACATAATCGTCTAGCGGATGGAAGGCACGGAGAGCGTAACGCTATAAAATGTTTTGTTTGTAAAGGTGGTTATAGTTCGGATGTCAATAGACCCGTTTCTCTATAACCAAGGCTCTGATACCAATCTGTAACACACCCAATTTTCAAAATATACAGCAGAATTTAGATTGGGTGTTACTTCATGGCACCATAGTTTAATAGCAGAAAACGATCACCAATTTAGTCGTTTTAAAAGATGTATCATTCGAAATATATAAAAACCAGAGTTTGTAAAATGAGGTCCCAATAGTTTGAGTTTTCAAAATGAGGTTACATTGGTTTCAAAGTTTTAAGAAATGGGTTTTCGAATGATAGTAAAATTTATAGCCTTTATATGTATCCGTGCTCCTCCGTGCCATCCTTGCTCATTATGGACCTAAGATAAATACATGCTAAAAGCGTCAACACAAAACTTGGTGAGTTCATAGAGTTTGTAAGTAAAATAGTTGATTTATAGAATCAAAAGAGTTTAGTGAGTCCAAAGTATTTCTAAATAGCAGTTGATTTTCCAAAATCAAAGTATGCGTATATCCATAGTGTTTATAGTAAAACAGTGGGTTATCAAAATCAATGAGTGAGTAATTCCATAGTGTTTATAGTTTGAAACACTTGATTATCAAAATCAAGGTATGGATAATTCCGTAGAGTTTATAGTTTAAATGGTCGATTCTCAAAATCAAAGTATGGATAATTCCATAAAGTTTATATTTTAAACAGTTGATTCACAAAATCAAAGTATGGATAATTCCATAAAGTTTATAGTTTAACCAATTGATTTTCAATAGTTCCAAGTTTAGGTAATAATTGTACTAAATACAATTATTAATAAAATAAGTAGTGGGTTTCAATATAATACACCCACAGTTGGTGTGTTAGTGGGTTTCAATAAAAAGAGACCCTAGGAACTTTGTAAAAACTCTTCACTGCCTTGCTGCTCCTCCTTTGTCACTCGACCGAAACCCAAGAGAGTTGAGTTTGACTCTTTACATTTTATTTATGTTAGTGTGTTGAATACCGATGGAAGTGGAATGGTTTATATAGTGTCCACAAATTCTACGACAAGCGAGTCGAGACAAGAGTTTCATTATGGCAGAAGGTGTAGGACAGGAAGAAGAAATGATTAAGATGTTGTTGGTTTGTTTGTGTTGTTGGTATATATGGACCAAGAAGGAAGATTTTTGTTTGTGTGTAATCGATTATGGGTTGCATGGGGGTAATATAAGGAGAAATTCGCACATGTCTAAAAGAAGTCAATCTTGTTTGATGAGTCTTGCAGCAAGAATTATGGGACGACATGAAGAAGAGGACAAGGAGCAATGGACAAATTGTCTTGTTTTCTTTTCGTTGTCGACAGTTAGCACCAAAAGAAAAAGGAAGTTTCATGGACAATATAATATGAAACATGTGATGTTAAAGGTACAAGGTTCGTACAAGTATAATCTTGAGCTAGGTCAATGGAGCGTTAGGATTAATGAATTGATGAGAGTTTATGTCATTCGTCCTTGTGGAGCTCGACCAAAAGAGAAGAAACAAAAGAAATTGATGGTTTCTTTGTTGCCATTCGTTTGGTGTATTCAAAAGTCAGTGTTGATCCCAGTTGAGCAAACGATCTTATAGAAGTTGACTTGAATAAACACTTAAGCTATAACATGGAATATTAAAGCTTAACTTAAGAAGAACAATATTAAACATTTTCAACACTTCAATATTTTACTTATACGAGCACTCAACAATGCTAGGGTTTTACAACCTTGAAGTGAAACGAGAACAAAATAATACATACATACTCTAACCCTAGGCACCTCCTTTTATAGGCCAAGGAGTCCTATTAGGTTTACAATAACTTTCTACACAAGATAAGATCTTTCTAATCGTATAAGATATACACATAATCTATTCTATAATTATCCATCCATGTATACAAGTTTATATCTTTAGCAGCAGGTTCTTCAGCAGCAGTTTCACTTAGCAGCAGTTTGACAATACTAGCAGCATATTCATTATCCTTAGCAACAGATTCTCATCAGCAATAGTTTGACACTTCGTTAAATTTTGAGAAGTAGAATCTCAAAAACCAACAATCCTCCCATAAACTTAATATTTATTTCTAAATGATTAAATTTCTTCAAAACTTGGTTAAACACTGGGAGGATGCTTCCAAAAACACTACTTCTTCTTAGATGACTGTTGACCAAGAATCTTCTTTTATTTTGATAACAAGTTAAAAGCTTGATCATCAGTATCATAGGCCTTTTGTAGCTTAAGGTCCTTAGCACCATTCACCATCTGATAAATAATCTCAAAGCAAGATGCCAAAGGATAATCTTTCTCAATAAGCATATATAAAGTGTGTGACCCAACTTCTAAAACATACACCCCAAAACTTTGAAATAGCATCCATTTTCTGATTTTGTACCTTCTAATCTCTGTCCACTCTGAATCTTCCATAGAAGGATCAAACATAAGTTTCAAAGCTCTCTAGATGATATAATCAGACATGGCTTCCTGATCATTATAAGTCATCACACCAAACTTTGTAGCACCATACTTTTCTTTGAACAATCTCCATAGAGTACAAACATCCTCTCTATCGAAATAATACAACATCTGTTGAAGTCTAAAGAATCTAGATGTCTTTCCATTTGATCTTTTGACATCATGAAATGTTCCAACAGTGTTTAGATATCTTGTAGTTACTTGAATGATTAGATATTTGATTCCCAGTGGTTCAGCATCAACTACCTCAGGTTCTTCCCTCTTAGTAACCATAGTTAGAACCTGCATTTGTTGTTTTAGATGCTCAGGAGGAATATGTTCAAAATCATCCACAAGCTCATCATCATCATTAGATTCAGAATTGTTCTGCACTGCTACATTCTTCTTTTTCCTAGCAAAAGTTTTCTTCCTTATACTTTTTCTTTTTGTACCTCTACTAGAAGAAGTCATTCCTTTTTCAATAGCCTCTGCCACAGTAAGCTCTGCTTTACTAACTTTCTCAGGTACCAACTTCTTGTTCATTTGAGCAGAATGTTCTTCATCTTCTGCACAACCCATAGGATAGAAGGTATCCATTTCCCTTTTAGCCTGTTGATACAAATTAAACACCTCTTGATCTGTCTTGTGTTTCAATTATACCAGTTTCCAACCCTTCATGTCACAACTCGTAATTTTCGGTCATTTTCCAAACTTCGACAATCTACTATTCATTAGTCACTATTCACCAATTACTATTCATCATTTTACTATTAATTGTTTTTTAGGTCAATTTGATATTCCGAGAAACGTTCAGAAAATTTACTATTCACAAAACACTATTCACGTGCATCACTCATTTCATCGTAAATTTAGTTTACGAGTATTTAAATTCGCGTAACCGTATTGGTTCAAGAGCGAATTCATGCATTATCATTTGGGACATCTCATACAGACTAGAAATAGTCTGCATATCATCATTATGGCACTTGCATACTATTCCACTCGTAGGATATTTAAATTAGTACTTTTGGTATAATTAAGTTTTACGTATAATTATTTCTAAATAAACGTTAACAAACGATCAATAATGTGACTAACACGTCCAACACTCCCGACTATGATCCGAATATATTTTTATATTCATTTTAATAATATAAAAATTATAATATTAATTTACTCGGTATTTTGAAAATTTATTTTAATTATTATCGTAAGGTTACTAAAATTACGACGGTTTTCGTAGAAATTAAATAATAATTATCTAAACACTCAATACTTGTACCCAACATATTTTTACAACTTTTACGACTTTATTATGTCCCGAATAACTTCGATAAAATTTATTTCTAACAAACCCAGTACCCGATAAAACCTAAAACTAACACTACACTATACTACCACTAACTTTCTAATTAAATCCCAAGACAACCCCCCCCCCCTTTTCCTCCTTTTTGCGCCGGCCAAACCCCCCCCCCCCCCTCCTTGGTTCTAATAATCTTAAACCACCAACCCTCTTAAATGCTCACCTACAAATTGTCTCTAACTATATATTAACCCATTTTATCCCATTTCTCACAATAATAATCCAAGGTGCAAGAAAAACTTTTCTTTCTTTTTTTCTCTCCATGGTGTGCTCGGCCTAGGAACATCCAAGACTCAAGAACAACCATTTTTCAAAGATCAAAGTATAATTTAGTTCACTTGGTTATCCTTGTTTGAGTTTTGAAATAAAAACTCAAGGATTAGTAGGTTTTTCATCATCTAAACTCCTTAAACCTTCCAAGTAAGTTAACTAAACTCATTTCATAATTTTTACAAGTTATTACTATGATTATATACTTTTCTTACAAGAACTCATGCATGTAGTAGCTTATACCACTCCATCTTTGTATATACTTAACTTTGAGCCCTAGAAAATGAATACATGAGAAACCCTTGTTAGACCTAGTGGATAAATGATGTTTAAGGACCCATGACACCCTAAGAAGGTGTATGGTAGGATTAGACTAGTTTTGTGGTGATTGAAAGTGGTTTGGTTGTAGTTAGAACTAGATTGGAACCCTAGAAATGGTTTTTGAAACAATATAATTACCTACTGTCCCTATTTTTAAAACGTGGAAAAATCAGTAGATGGTCGTTAATTTTTGACCAAAGATTTAGAAAATACTTTCAAAAATGAAACTTTTGGCGAAAGAACAGATTAAAACGAGCTTATAACAAAGGAGATATGATTTTTGTAAATTTAACGACGAGAACTAATTTATGAAAAACTGCATGCAGTTTGACAATTTTAGACGGACAAATAGAGGCGTTAGGCGTAACCTAGTGAAGCCGAGTTATCGAAAATATATTAATACATACTGAAACGAATCCGTGGATATAAAGAACGAGGAAAATGAGCTTAAGACGACCAAGTTATACCCGTTTTAACATCGTCAAAACTATATATATAATTATAGTCACTACTAGAAAATAATATAACTACGTACTAAATGATTTATTTTCTAGATTTCTCATTCAAGGAGTTATTTTTAACTAACAAAATACGTACGACCCAAGGTTTATTTACGCGACTACTAGACGTTATATTAAGGTTTTCAAGACGAGGAATACAACACTAACATTTTATATACGATATATTACGACAAGTTCTATACTTCTAAATTGGACTTATTTTTCCTAAGTATAGAAATTTCTTACTTCGACGATAACAAGTATTTCCAAGTTACGAGTGGTATAGGTATCATGTGCATGATTATTCATTACAACATTTCATGATCTAAATTAGATCATACTCATTCATTTAGGTTGCGGCTAGTGTACGTGACTTGTTGTCCCGATCATATCATCTCATCGTACTATCACTTAAGGTGAGTTTTCATAGCCCCGTTTTCAATTACTTATTTGATTTCAAATCCCACGGGGGAGAATACATTGCACCAACTATTTTTGTACATGCCCAAGTATTACAAATTCCATACATTGCTTAAGTTGCCTTACTACCAAGTTAAGTCCCCTTATATATCATGGACGGTTAATTATATTTCTAAGCAAGAGTGAGTGAATAGATCTATTGAGGGTGACGCCTCCATTCGTGTTTGGGTTGCTCCAACGGGACGAATGCATTTCATGTCTTAACAATTTGAGTGTCTGGTAAACACTCTGGTGGGGCCATTACAAAGTCTAGCTTCGGGGTCATGAGCTTAAGAGCAAATGTAGCATTTTTGACATTCTTGTCGGTTTACTTTATACTTGTGGCTTATGTACTTCCGATTTAATTTATAAACCTATGATTATTCACCAACTTTATGTTGACCGTTTTCGCAATGTATTTTCAGGTAACTAAGACATATGCCTCATGACATGCATGGAGTCATTTCTTTGAGAATCAAAGATGACGCGTCTCATTTTGGATTTCATGCACTTATGAACTATCGTTTGATTGTACTAAATTATTTCTTTAAACCTTTCTAAGACGTTTGGGACCTATGTTTTATAACTCTGAATATTTTGAATGAATCAAACGATGTATTTTCAAAACGACACTTTAGGTTGTTCAATATATGTCACACCCCCAAAATACCTGAATGGCAGCGGAATGGAATACCTGGGGGTGACTGTCATAGCATCACAGTTACAGTTACATTGAACGACCTAAAGTGTCGTTTGGAAAATATGTCGTTTGATCATTAAAAACATTCAGAGTTTACAAAACATAGGTCCCAAAAAGTTTTGCCAAATTAGATAAAATAAGTTCAACAAGATCAAACGTATCATAAGTGCAGAAATATAAAGTGAGACGCGTCGTCTCCGCGACTCCATGCATGCCATGAGAATATGCCTTAGTTACCTGAGAAATACATTGCGAAAAACGGTCAACACGAATGTTGGTGAATAATCATAGGTTTATAAGTTAAATCGTATGTACAATAACCACAAGTATAAAATAAAGTGACAAAATGTCAAAAAAACTACATTGTCTCTTAAGCTCATGACCCCGAAGCTCGACGTACTAAAATTGGCCCCAAAGGAGTGTTTATCAGGCACTCAAATATTCAGATATGAAATGCATTCGTTTTCCTTATGGAGCAACCCAAACACGAATGGAGGCGTCACCCTCGATAGATCTATCCACTCACTCTCGCTTAGTACTAGAAATTAACGGTCCATGATAATAAAGGGGACTTGAAGTGATAGTACTACCAACTTAAGCAATGTATGGAAATTAATACTTGGGCATGTACAAAAATAATTGTGCAATGTATTCTCCCCCGTGGGATTAAAATCAAAATAAGTAATTAAAACGGGGCTATGAGAACTCACCTCGTAATGATAGTACTATGATGGTAAAATAGTCGGGACAATGAGGCGCGAACACTAACCACAACCTGAATGAATAATCGTGATCTAATTTAGATCATGCTGTATGGAAATGAATGCACATGCACATGATACTCATACCACTCGTGACTTGGAAATACTCGTTATTGTCATAGTAATATAGTTTCCATACTTAGGAAAAATAAGTCCATTTGGAGTTATAAAACTTGTCGTAATATATATCGTACAAAAATGTTAGCGTTGTATTCTTCGTATTGAAAACCTTAAAATAATGTCGTTAAGTCGTATAAATATTCTTTTGGGTCATACGTATTTCATTTGTTAAAAATATAGTCCTTAGTAATATTTCTAAAAATATACCACTTTTAGTACGTAGTTATTATTTTTATTTGTGACTATATATATATATATAGTTTTGACGATTTTATAACGCGTATAACTTGGTCGTTTTAAGCTCGTTTTCCTCGTTCCTTATGTCCACGGATTCGTTTTAGTATGTATTAATATATTTTTGATAACTTGGTTCCACAAGGTTACATCAAGTGTCTCTAATTGTCCGTCGAAAACTGCCAAACAGCATGCAGTTTTCAGAAAAGTATTTTCCGTCGCCAAACTTACAAAAATCATAACTCCTTCGTTATAAGCTCTTTTTAATCCGTTCTTTCGCCTAAAGTTTCGTTTTTGAAAGTATTTTCTAAAATTATTGTCAAAGTGTACTGTGTAAATTCGTATTTTTCTGGGTTTACCAAAATGGGACAGTAGGTATTCCTACTTGTTCAAAAATCATTTCCAAGGTTCTAAACTAGTTCTAACTTCAATCAAACCACTTTTTATTACCCCAAATCTAGTCTAATCACATCATATACCTTCCTAGGGTGTCATGGGTCCTTGAACATCATAAATCAACTAGGTCTAACAAGGGTTTCATATGTTCTCATTTTTAGGGCTCATAATTAATTTCATACAAAAATGAAGTGGTATAAATTTATATATGCATGATTTCTTGCAAGAAAAATATATGAACATGGTAATAACTTGTAAAAATCATAAAAATGAATTTGTTAACTTACTTGAAGGTTTAGGGAGTTTGGATGATAAAAAGCTTACTAATCCTTGAGTTTTTATTTCAAAACTCTAACAAGGACTACTAAATGAACAAGTTTATAGTATGATCTTGGAAAATTTATGGTTTTTGCTTCCTTTTCTTGCCTTGGCCGGTTCTACACCAAGAGAAAAGAGAGAAAATATTTTTCTTACAACTAATAAAATGAAGTGTGAGAAAAATGAGTGAAAAGAGTTTATTTTATACTTAGGGACAATTATTAGGTTAGCATTAAATTTTATTGGTGAGATTAGATTTTATTACGACCAAGGGGGGGGGGGGGGGGGGGGGTTGGCCGGTTCTAAAAGGAGGGAAAGGGGGAAAAATGTTTTGTGATTTAATTTAGAAACTTAGTGGTTTTGTGTAGTTTTATTAGTTTTAAGTTTCGTCGGATACCGGGTTAACTAAAAATAAATTTTATCGAAGTTATTCGGGTCATAATAAAGTTATAAAAATTGTAAAAATATTTCGGGTACAAGTACAGAGAGTTTGGGTATTTATTGTTTAGTTTTCATGAAAACCGTCGTAATTTAATTAAACGTACGATACTAATTAATTAAATTTCCAAAATACCGGGTAAATTGATATTATAATTTTTATATTATCAAAATGGATATAAAAATATATTGGGATCATAGTCGGGAGTGTCGGACATGTTAGACACATTTATAGTTCGTGTATTAGTGTTTATTTAAAATAAACATACGTAAATCGTTAATTGTACCAAAAGTATAAATTTAATTATCCTACGAGTGGAATAGTATGCAAGTGCCCTAATGATGATGTGCAGACTATTTCTAGTCCATATGAAATGTCCCTGATAACAATGCATGAATTCGCTCCTGAACCAATACGGTTACGCGAATTTGAACACTCGTAAACTAAATTTACGATGACATGAGTAATGCACGTGAATAGTGGTTTCCTCTCGGGAATGAATAGTGTCAAGTGAATAGTAAAATTTCCGAACGCTTCTCAGAATATCAAATTGACCTCGAAAATGATGAATAGTAAAACGATGAATAGTGATTGGTGAATAGTAAGATTGTCGAAGCTTGGAAAATGGCCGGAAATTACGAGTTGTGACAGTCTTCCCCTCTAACAGGAACTTCGTCCCGAAGTTCGGTTTTGGTTGGTCCTTGAGGTGGTATTGGTGAAAAGATGATAATAATTGAGAATTCCAGCGAAATTCCACGATGGGAATTCGACTCCGCTTCAACCGTTTGACCTAACAGTCCATGGTTTCTATTGGTTATTACCAAGTCTACGTTTGTTCTTGGGTTGGATTCCTTTCCAAATGGGATTACGAGTGACTTATATGAAAGTCATTTCCTGGGATTTGAATAGGTGAAACATGGTTGTGTAATCCAGTTGTTCCTTAACAAGGCTCAAGTCCGACGGCCACTAGGCCTACTCTGTCTGAACTATTAAGGGGTTCGGTGTATATCGGTTTTAACTTTCCAAATCTTTCCGAATAATATCATGCCTTTCCTAGGCAGAACTTTCAACGTGATTCTAACACCAACTTGAAATTTTAATGGTTTACAACTTGTAGAATCTGTAATTGATTCCTGACTTGTAGGAAATTTCTGGTTATTTCATGAATGCCTATAGGAATAGTGAGTTTGGCTTTTTCCGAGTTTGGTTCGTCAATTGATGGTCAGTGCTTCTTCAGGTTTATAATGTAATATGGGTAATATATGTTGCTGAACTCTGCCAGAACTCAAATCTTATATGTCAGCTGGTCGATTCTAAAATGAATCTTAAATGGTCCAATATACTAGAGGTTCAATCTCTCGTGTTACCAAAACGATATCATGCCTCTCCAAGGCAAAGCTTTCAACTTAGTTCGTTCTCTCACGTGAATCTGGTTAGTTTGCTTGTTCAAGGATACTCAATCCGTATGATGTGCGTCATGTATCAATCTAACTTCTACCAATTTCTCGTTGGTTGTAACTGGTTCTTTACTTGTGAAATTTCCTTTGTTGTTCCATAGTTTAGTTCTAGACCAGTGAATTTAACTTTCCGATTTCGGTCTGTAAATGGGTAATTGGTACTTTGACCATAAAGTGCCTCAAATAGTGTAGTCTCTACGCTCGTGCGATAACTATCGTTGCAAACGAATCTGATTTATGATAAATGGTTAGTCCAACCATTTCTAGAGTCAATTGCTCACTCTCTGAGCATATCTTTCCTATGTTTGAATCGTTCTCTCGTTCTGACCATCGGTCTAAGGATAATAGGCGGTGTTTACCTCTAAGTGGAGTTCCGAAGGAAATCTTAAAATGATTGCTAGAAGTCTAAGGTGATCCGATTACCTTTATCAGAAATAATTGAATTGGGTACAGTAAATCTTGTGACTAATTCCTTAACGTTACGTCTTTCGAACTCAGCGTTATACGAAGAAGATATAATATTGGTAACAATCTTTGATCCTTTGTGTCTTGGTCTAGTGGATTGCTAAGACATGTGTCATTCTTTGCCTATCGGGCTTGGTCTCTCCTACTAGAGTTCGTAATCGTTCTATGGTGTTCCTCCTAATTTTCTTCATCACATATTCCAATATTCCTTATTGTCAAATCACAAAGTCCTAAATGCATAAACGATGTATTATGGTGATTGGTTTTCAAAATTTATTTCGCGATTTTTGAGTTTTTGGTCGAAATCTTTTTCTGAATAAACGAATTTAGAAAAATGGAGCAAATAGTTTACTAAATAATATCTTTCTTGATGATTCAAAATTCAATTGTTAGGAAATGGGACGCGGTTTTCAGACAGGTGGTGAATAGGACTGTTTACCAAAGTTTGGTGTTTATATATTTCCCATTTTACAATGGTTTTGCTAAATATTGATGAAAAGATCGTATTTGTTCAAAATAGGCAATTCAAAAAAAAAAAAAAAATCTTTCTTTTTTTTTTACGAGATATGTGATTTGTATAAACACAAATTTTAAATCGGCTTCACTTAAAGTGAAAATACTAACAAGGATAAAATAGTAGGATAGGTAATGTTCGCATAATGCATAGATGTCTGAGGTTCGGTTCCTGATATTGGATGGTGCCTATTGGTGGTTATCTGGCAAAACTACAAGCCTAGGTATTCAACCAACTTAAGTCTTGAGATGGTTTATCGTTGTAATTGTCATCATGTTGGCAATATGAGGGTTTCAATTGATACTTTGTCGATGAATTTCCGTATTGTCTTCACATGTAGCTGGGGAGATATTCTTGAGTCTGATGCCTCTCTCGATGTATAGGTGAGGTTATCTAGAATTTCTTGAGAACACAATGCCTTAAGGGAATCTATATCGATACCCTTAACTCAAATCAATTTTTCCTTGGTGAAACTTATTATAGGGAAGTTTGCGTTTAGATGAGGTCATGTTTAATCAAATCGCTCTACAGTATCATTTAGGAGGCTTGGTTTATTCCCATGGTGTTGCTTAGCGTATCTTCACAATGTGTTCGATCCTGTAGCTCAGTCTAGCTAGTACTTTTGAATAATAAATTGGACAACTAGGTCAGAGATGGTGAGTCGGATGGTCTCGTGGTACCTTAGGATTGTTGTTGAGTTATAAATTGTCTTGGTGTATACTTCTAGTCTAGGTTAGTAGTTCTGTAATCCTTTCCTTGCTTTCCTGGTATCGAGTAATCCTCCTAGTACTTGATAGGGAAAGTCTCTCCTAAAGAAGTCGATGGAAATTCCAACTCAATGGCTAAGTGAGTGACAGGTAGGGTAAGTATCCAAGGGAAAGTTTGTCAGAAAGAGACATTTACAACAGAGTTTATTTGTTTAAAACGCTTTTACATGAAGATTGTTATTAGCAATACTTTAAAAAGAAAATAATTATTTACTTCATGGCATAATTCTTCCTGAATTATATATAGGTGATCAGGCTATGTATAGTTGAGGATGAATGATGCGATGCTTGATTTATTCAAAATATTATTACTTTTCTCAAAAGTTTTAGATGGTGTTCAACGTTTTGTTATTAAAAATGGTATGCTAAATATTTCCTTTCAAAGTAATATAAAAATTGTCTCGCGTGATAATAGTAAATAGTTGGCGTAATATCGGAAAAATCAGTTTATAGTACGGTAACAAAATGACTTATTTTAGAAATTCGGTAAAACAATTTCCCCATAAGGTAGTAAAATAGTTTGTAATAAAACTTGTTAAATGGTTTATTGGATACATGGGTGAATCTTATGGAATGGTAATAATCTATTAATCCGTCAAATACGAACTCGGCCTATTCCCTAAATAAGACAATGGTATAATGTTACGAAAGGATTGAAAATTGCACAATTGCAATAGGAAATGGAATAAACGAAGCTTACGATTATCACAGAGATAACAAAGATAGTCATTACATTAAATAGGAAAGTACTTAATATATCTAGGTTACACCGACGTACTTATGGAAAGTACCAAAAGAAAGTACAACCCTAGAGGGCTCAAACTAAGGTTTATATAATTTAAAACATAAACTTCTTCTTCCAATTCTGTTTTCCCAACTCCGGGCATTCACTCTTGTAGTGTCCCACTACACCACAGCCAAAACATGTAATTGGTGGTTTCTGATTATCCCTCACAATTGGCAACCTGCAGTCCCTGGTTTTGTGGGTAACCTTCTTACAATTGCCACATGGTTCCGGGCAACGGCCTGGGTTATGATGATGTTGGCACTCTTCACACTTAGGTAAAATACCAAGGTAATCATTCTTTTCCTTTAGACCTGTAGCATTAGGTTTAGCAACTCCTTGTCTCTTGTGTGATCCTTGTGTGGCATTCTCACCTCGGTTTTTGTTCCACTTCCTTTTATTGTCACTTTTTCTTCCTAAGATCTTGGGGTGAGCTATGCGTTCCTTTGCTTCGATTGCCATTCTGATAGCTTTAGGCATGGTATCAGGTTCCAATGAGATGACTAACATACGAATTTCAGGAGAAAGTCCTCCTATGTACCTTTCAAGTTCCTTGCTTTCCGGCTCATCCATTGCAGAGCCTAGTCGGGCTAAATCATAAAAATAAGCAATATACTTGACAACATCATCTCCTACCATGGTAAGGTTTAGTGTTTCCTGTTCAATTGCTTGTAATTCGCTTTTCACACAGAACTTCAAACTCATCATCCTTTTTAGTTTCTCCCAAGAGTGTGAGTAAGCAGCATCAACTCCTACTACCTGGACATACTTAGTCCACCATTTCTGGGCATGCTCCTGAAAAGTGCAAGTGGCGAACTTAACTTTGTCTTCCTTACGGCAGTCACCACATTGAAAGATTGTTTCTAATTCTTCGAACCATTTGAGAAATTCCTTTGTGTCTATATTTCCGCTAAAGGAGGAGGGATTACAACCCATAAATTCCACGTGAGTAAGTTCCTTGGTGAGGGCGGTAGTTACATTCCTGGTAATGGATTGTCCAATAGCAGTTTGCGTCATGCTTGGAGTGGTTTGCTTAAATCTATTTCCATCAAATCATAAGAGTCCATGAGAATCTAAAGGTAATAAAAATCATCATATTCATAACACATGAATATAATACATGAAAGTTTCGGTCTATATGGACCAATATCATAGATAGCACAACCATTCCCCTATAGTAGAGTCAATACTTGGTGATTCCGTTTGTACATCAATCAAAATACTACAAGTTTCTTCGAACTATGCCACACCTCTCGTGGCTAGGATAATAGTAACAGCTAGTAAAGATATAAGTCTAGTCTAAAGACTTCCTGTAGTCCCTCTAAGTGAAATCAGGTTTATGGCATCATAAGGTCGAGATAGTCCTGAAGTGGTGTATGAAGTTGTGCATCAATCAAGTCCTAGATAGTGTAGATTCTAAGCCATTCTTGAGGAACCTGTAGATGTTCCTTTTGAGTCCGTAATCTTGGTATTATCCACAAGGCGTTATCTAATTCATGGCAAGAGAAAATAGAAAAGGGAACTGACAATGGTGGTATCCTAAAGGATGAGAATAACATTGATGACGATGAAATCCCAGTGATGAGTTAGGAGGTAATGGGGATAATAGTGAATGGGATACTACCCTCTTTCGCACTATCTCGCGACATCTAAGAGGTAAAGTTAAAGTACGCACTATGGGGCGACCAATAGTGAAATAAGTAACCAACGGTGGTGGTAGTACCTGAGTAGTAAGCGTCCTACTAGTGGAGGAAAGAAAACATACAATCTCCCTTGTAATAAGCATCCTACTAAGTCCATTAAGTCTGAATACTCTACCAAACGGCATTCTATGTATAGGTTAAATGATAGGAAAACCTTATTCCTATAACAATTCAATGGTGCTAATGGCGGCGTAAGTGTAACCGGTAGTACAATGGTAGTGGAAGATGACAATGCATCTTCAATGTCGAAATCCGATAAAAGGATAATAGGGTGAGTATCTAAAGACATGTCACTTGTGAACCAGGTCAATATAATCATATATATACAAGTATGGGTATGAATAATTCGTACAGTGTGTGCGTAAAGCAACATGTATAATGAATATGCACCTATGATGAAATGATGAGATGCTATGATGATGTGGTTATAGTCTAGGGTCCAAGATACATCCTAGTTCGCTATAACCTTAGCTCTGATGCCAATCTGTCACACCCCCAAAATACCTGAATGGCAGCGGAATGGAATACATGGGGGTGACTGTCATAGCATCACAGTTACAGTTACATTGAACGACCTAAAGTGTCGTTTGGAAAATACGTCGTTTGATCATTAAAAACATTCAGAGTTTACAAAACATAGGTCCCAAAAAGTTTTGCCAAATTAGATAAAATAAGTTCAACAAGATCAAACGTATCATAAGTGCAGAAATATAAAGTGAGACGCGTCATCTCCGCGACTCCATGCATGCCATGAGAATATGCCTTAGTTACCTGAGAAATACATTGCGAAAAACGGTCAACACGAATGTTGGTGAATAATCATAGGTTTATAAGTTAAATCGTATGTACAATAACCACAAGTATAAAATAAAGTGACAAAATGTCAAAAAAACTACATTGTCTCTTAAGCTCATGACCCCGAAGCTCGACGTACTAAAATTGGCCCCAAAGGAGTGTTTATCAGGCACTCAAATATTCAGACATGAAATGAATTCGTTTTCCTTATGGAGCAACCCAAACACGAATGGAGGCGTCACCCTCGATAGATCTATCCACTCACTCTCGCTTAGTACTAGAAATTAACGGTCCATGATAATAAAGGGGACTTGAAGTGATAGTACTACCAACTTAAGCAATGTATGGAAATTAATACTTGGGCATGTACAAAAATAATTGTGCAATGTATTCTCCCCCGTGGGATTAAAATCAAAATAAGTAATTAAAACGGGGCTATGAGAACTCACCTCGTAATGATAGTACTATGATGGTAAAATAGTCGGGACAATGAGGCGCGAACACTAACCGCAACCTGAATGAATAATCGTGATCTAATTTAGATCATGCTGTATGGAAATGAATGCACATGCACATGATACTCATACCACTCGTGACTTGGAAATACTCGTTATTGTCATAGTAATATAGTTTCCATACTTAGGAAAAATAAGTCCATTTGGAGTTATAAAACTTGTCGTAATATATATCGTACAAAAATGTTAGCGTTGTATTCTTCGTATTGAAAACCTTAAAATAATGTCGTTAAGTCGTATAAATATTCTTTTGGGTCATACGTATTTCATTTGTTAAAAATATAGTCCTTAGTAATATTTCTAAAAATATACCACTTTTAGTACGTAGTTATTATTTTTATTTGTGACTATATATATATATATATATAGTTTTGACGATTTTATAACGCGTATAACTTGGTCGTTTTAAGCTCGTTTTCCTCGTTCTTTATGTCCACGGATTCGTTTTAGTATGTATTAATATATTTTTTATAACTTGGTTCCACAAGGTTACGTCAAGTGTCTCTAATTGTCCGTCGAAAACTGCCAAACAGCATGCAGTTTTCAGAAAAGTATTTTCCGTCGCCAAACTTACAAAAATCATAACTCCTTCGTTATAAGCTCTTTTTAATCCGTTCTTTCGCCTAAAGTTTCGTTTTTGAAAGTATTTTCTAAAATTATTGTCAAAGTGTACTGTGTAAATTCGTATTTTTCTGGGTTTACCAAAATGGGACAGTAGGTATTCCTACTTGTTCAAAAATCATTTCCAAGGTTCTAAACTAGTTCTAACTTCAATCAAACCACTTTTTATCACCCCAAATCTAGTCTAATCACATCATATACCTTCCTAGGGTGTCATGGGTCCTTGAACATCATAAATCAACTAGGTCTAACAAGGGTTTCATATGTTCTCATTTTTAGGGCTCATAATTAATTTCATACAAAAATGAAGTGGTATAAATTTATATATGCATGATTTCTTGCAAGAAAAATATATGAACATGGTAATAACTTGTAAAAATCATAAAAATGAATTTGTTAACTTACTTGAAGGTTTAGGGAGTTTGGATGATAAAAAGCTTACTAATCCTTGAGTTTTTATTTCAAAACTCTAACAAGGACTACTAAATGAACAAGTTTATAGTATGATCTTGGAAAATTTATGGTTTTTGCTTCCTTGTCTTGCCTTGGCCGGTTCTACACCAAGAGAAAAGAGAGAAAATATTTTTCTTACAACTAATAAAATGAAGTGTGAGAAAAATGAGTGAAAAGAGTTTATTTTATACTTAGGGACAATTATTAGGTTAGCATTAAATTTTATTGGTGAGATTAGATTTTATTAGGACCAAGGGGGGGGGGGGGGGGGGGGGGGTTGGCCGGTTCTAAAAGGAGGGAAAGGGGGAAAAATGTTTTGTGATTTAATTTAGAAACTTAGTGGTTTTGTGCAGTTTTATTAGTTTTAAGTTTCGTCGGGTACCGGGTTAACTAAAAATAAATTTTATCGAAGTTATTCGGGTCATAATAAAGTTATAAAAATTGTAAAAATATGTCGGGTACAAGTACGGAGAGTTTGGGTATTTATTGTTTAGTTTTCACGAAAACCGTCGTAATTTAATTAAACGTACGATACTAATTAATTAAATTTCCAAAATACCGGGTAAATTAATATTATAATTTTTATATTATCAAAATGGATATAAAAATATATTGGGATCATAGTCGGGAGTGTCGGACATGTTAGACACATTTATAGTTCGTGTATTAGTGTTTATTTAAAATAAACATACGTAAATCGTTAATTGTACCAAAAGTATAAATTTAATTATCCTACGAGTGGAATAGTATGCAAGTGCCCTAATGATGATGTGCAGACTATTTCTAGTCCGTATGAAATGTCCCTGATAACAATGCATGAATTCGCTCCTGAACCAATACGGTTACGCGAATTTGAACACTCGTAAACTAAATTTACGATGACATGAGTAATGCACGTGAATAGTGGTTTCCTCTCGGGAATGAATAGTGTCAAGTGAATAGTAAAATTTCCGAACGCTTCTCAGAATATCAAATTGACCTCGAAAATGATGAATAGTAAAACGATGAATAGTGATTGGTGAATAGTAAGATTGTCGAAGTTTGGAAAATGGCCGGAAATTACGAGTTGTGACAATATATCCTTGTTGTGATGGTATTACAGTTACACCCTCAGGCATTCCATTCCGCTGCAAGCCAGGTAAATTGGGGGTGTGACAGATTGGTACCAGAGCTAAGGTTATAGCGAACTAGGATGTATCTTGGACCCTAGACTATAACCACATCATCATAGCATCTCATCATTTCATCATAGGTGCATATTCATTACACATGTCGTTTCATGCACATACTATGCGAGTTATTTATACCCATACTCATATATATATATGATTATTTTGACCTGGTTCACAAGTGACATGTCTTCAGATACACACCATGTTATCCTTTCGTCGGATTCCGACATTAAAGATGCCTTGTCATCTTCCACTTCCATTGTACTACCAGTTACACTTACGCCGCCATTAGCACCATTGAATTGTTATAGGAACGAGGTTTTCCTAACATCCAGCCCATACATAGAATGCCGTTTGGTAGAGTATTCAGACTTAATCTTAATGGACCTATTAGGATGCTTATTTCAAGGACGATAGTATATTTTCTTTCCTTCACTAGTAGGACGCTTACTACTCAGGTACTACCGCCACCATCAGCCGCTTATTACACTATTGGTCGTCCCATAGTGCGTACTTCAACTTTACCTCTTAGATGTTGCGAGATAGGGCGAAAGAGGGTAGTATTTCATTTACTATTATCATCATTATCTCCTAACTCATCACTAGGATTTCATCGTCACCATTGTTATTCTCATCCTTTAGAATACCACCATTGTCATTTCCCTTTTCCATTTCCACTTGCCAGGAATTAGATAACACCTTGTGGATAATACCAAGATCACGGATTCAATAGGAACATCCGCAGATTCCTCAGGATTAGTTTGGAACCTAGACTATCTAGGATATGATCGATGCACAACTACAGACACCACTTCAGGACTGTCTCGACCTTATGCTGCCACGGCCCTGGTTTCACTTAAAAGGACTGCAGGAAATCTCTAGACTAGACTTATATCTTTACTAGCTTTTACTACTATCCTAACCACGAGAAGTGTGGCATAGTTAAAGAAACTTGTAGTATTTTGATTGTTGTACAAACGGAATCACCACGTATTGACTCTACTATAGGGGAATGGTTGTGCTATCTATGATATTGGTCCATATAGACCGAAACTTTCATCTATTATATTCATGTGCTATGAATATGATGATTTTTATTACCTATAGATTCTCATGGACTCTCATGATTGATGGAAATAGATTTAAGCAAACCACTCCAAGCATGACGCAAGCCGCCGTTGAACAATTCATTGCCAGGAACGTAACTACCGCCCTCACCAACGAACTTACTCACGTGGAATTTATGGGTTGTAATCCTCCCTCCTTTAGAGGAATTAGAGACACAAAGAAATTTCTCAAATGGTTCGAAGAAATAGAAACGATATTTCGATGTGGCGACTGTCGTAAGGAAGACAAGGTTAAGTTCGCCACATGCACTTTTCAGGATCTTGCCCAGGAATGGTGGACCACACATGTTAAGATAGTAGGAGTTGATGATGCTTACTCACGCTCTTGGGAGGAACTAAGAAGGATGATGGGTATAGCCTTTTGTGTAAGAAGTGAATTACGAGCAATAGAACAGGAAACACTAAACCTTACCATGGTAGGAGATGATGTTGTCAAGTATACTGCTCATTTTTATGAACTAGCTCGACTAGACCCTGCAATTGGTGAACCGGAAAGTAAGAAACTTGAAAGGTACGTCAGAGGACTTTATCCAGATGGCGATCGAAGCAAAGGAACTCATAGTTCGCAACAAGACATCAGGAAACAATAGTAACAACAAGAGAAAATGGGTCGCTAATCAGGATGCTAATGCTACTCAACAACCATTTAAGATACAACAAGTGGTGGAGACCTTTGCTGCTAGGTCAAGCCAAAAGAAAGGGTATGGAGGTAAATTACCCGACTGTAACAAGTGTCAGTTTCATCACAAAGGATCTTGCCCCTCTCAATATGGAAACTGCCAAAAGCTCGGACACAAAGCCAAGGATTGCAAGGCTCCCACCCTCGCAAAGCATCAAAAACTCACGGTAATCTGCCGTGAGTGTGGAGTAGTGGGACACTTCAGGAGTGAATGCCCGGAGTTGGGAAACCAGAATTGGAAGAAGAAGTTTATGTTTTAATTATATAAACCATGGTCTGAGCCCTCTAGGGTTGTACTTTTCTTTTGGTACTTTCCATAAGTACGTTGGTGTAACCTAGTAGTATTAAGCACTTTCCTATCTAATGTAATGACTATCTTTTGTTACCTCTGTGATAATCGTAGCCTTCGTTTATTCCATTTTCTATTGCAATTGTGCAATTTTCAATCGTTTAGCAACATTATACCATTGTCTTATTAGGGATTAGGCTGATTTCGTATTTGACGGATTAGTAGATTATTACCATTCCATAGGATTTACCCATATATCCAATAAACCATTCAATGAATTTAGTTTCAAACTATTTTACTACCCTATGGGGAAATTGATTTACCGAATTTCTAAAATAAGCTATTTTGTTACCGTACTATAAATTGATTTTTCCGTCATTACGCCAAGTATTTAATATTATTACGCAAAACAATTTTTATGTTACTTTGAAAGGAAATAATCAGGATACCATTTTTAATAACAATGCGTTGAACACCATCTAAAACTTTTGAGAAAAGTAATACTATTTTGACTAAATCAAGCATCGCATCATTTGTCCTCAACTATACATAGCCTGATCACCTATGTATACTTCAGGAAGGATTATGCCATGAAGGAAATAGTTAACTTTTTAAAGTATTGCTAATAAAAATCTTCATTTAAAAGCGTTTTAAACAAGTAAACTCTTTTATAAACGTCTCTTTCTGACAAACTCTCCTTGGATACTTACCCCACCTGTCACCCACTTAGCCATTAAGTTGGACTTTCCATTGACTTCTTTAGGAGAGACTTTCCCTATCAAGTATTAGGAGGATTACTCGATACAAGAAAAACAATAAAAGAATTACGGGACTATAATACCTAGACTAAGAAAATTTATAATCCAACAACAATCCTAAGATACTAAGAGACCATCCGACTCACCATCTCTTACCTAGTTGTCCAAATTTTATTATTCAAATGTACTAGCTAGACTGAGCTACAAGATCGAACACATTGTGAAGGTACGCTAAGCAAAACTACAGAAATAAACAAAGCCTCCTAACCAATTCTGTAGAGTGATTTGATTAAACATGGCCTTATCTAAACGCAAACTTCCCTGTAACAAGTTTCACCAAGGATAATTGATTTGAGTTAAGGATATCGATATAGATTCCCTTAAGGCATTGTGTTCTCAAGAAATTCTAGATAACCTCACCTATACATCAAGAGAGGCATCAGACTCAAGAATATCTCCCCAGCTACATGTGAAGACAATACGGAAATTCATCGACATAGTATCAATTGAAACCCTCATATTGCCAACATGATGACAATTTCAATGATAAACCACCTCAAGACTTATGTTGGTTGAATACGTAGGCTTGTAGTTTTGCCAGATACCCACCTATAGGCACCATCCAATATCAGGAACCGAACATTAGACATCTATGCATTATGCGAACATTACCTATCCTACTATTTTATCCTTGTTAGTATTTTCACTTTTAAGTAAAGTTTATTTAAAAATTTGTGTTTATACAAATCACATATCTCGTAGAAAATAATTTTTGAATTGCCTATTTTGAACAAATACGATCCTTTTAATCAATATTTAGCTAAACCATTGTACAATGGGAAATATCTAAACATCAAACTTTGGTAAACAGTCCTATTCACAACCTGTTTGAAAACCGCGTCACATTTCCTAACTATTGAATTTTGAATCATCAAGAAAGATATTATTTAGTAAACCATTTGCTCCATTTGCTAAATTAGTTTATTCGGAAAAATATTTCTACCAAAACTCACAATCACGAGATAAATTTTGAAAACCAATCACCTTACAAGATCGCTTATGCATTTAGGGTTTTGCGATTTGACAATAAGGAATATTAGAATGTGTGATGAAGGAAATTAGGAGGAACACCATAGATCGATTACAAACGTCAGTAATGGAGACCAAGAACAATAGACAAAGAAAGACACATGTCTTAGCACCATTAGACCAAAACACAAGGAATCAAAGTGTTACCCATATTCTATCTTCTTCGTATAACGCCTTTTCGAAAAGTATAACGTTGTAGAATTAGTCACCAGATTCATTGTAACCGTTTCAATTATTCCTGATCAAGGTGATTGAATCACCACAGACTTCTAGCAATCATTTTAAGATTTCCTTCGGAACCCCTTTTAGATGTAAACACCGCCTATCATCCTCAGACCAATGGTCAGATCGAGAGGACAATTCAAACAAGGATATATATGCTCAGAGAGTGAGATATTGACTCTAGAAATGGTTGGACTAACCATTTATCATAAATCAGGTTCGTTTGCAATGATAGTTATTGCACGAGCGTAGAGACTACACCAATTGAGACACTCTATGGTCGAAGTACCAATTACCCATTTACAGACCGAAATTGGAAAGTAAAATTCACTGGTCTAGAACTAAACTATGGAACAACAAAGGAAGTTTCACAAGTCAAGAACCAGTTACAAGCCACGAGAAACTGGTAGAAGTAGGATTGTTGCATGACGCACATCATGCGGATTGGGTATCCCTGAACAGCAAACCATCTAGATTCAAGTGAGAGAACGAACTAAGTTGAAAGCTTTGCCTTGGAGAATCATGATACAACTTTGGTAACACGAGGGATTGAACCTCTAGTATTTTGGACCATTTAAGATTCATTTTAGAATCGACCAGCTGACATACAAATTTGAGTTCTGGCAGAGTTCAGCAACATATATTACCAATATCACATTGTAAACCTCAAGAAGCGTTGATCATCCATCGACGGACCGAACGCGGAAAAAAGGCCAAATTCATTATTTCTGTAAGCACTCATGAAATAACCAGGAATTTCCTGCAATTCAAGAATCAGTTACAAGACGATAAGTTGTAAACCCTTAGAACTTCAAGTTGGTGGTAGGGTCACGTTAAAAGTTCTGCCTAGGAAAGGCATAATACCATTCAGAAAAATCCGGGAAGATAAACCCCATATACACTGGACCATTTAATACTTCAGACAGAGTAGGCCAGTAACCCTCAGACTTAAGCTGTGTTGGAAAGTAGCAAGATTTCACAAACATGTTTCATAAATTCAAATCCCGAGAAATGACTTTCAGATTAGTGACTCATGATTCCATTGGAAGGAATTGAACCCAATGACAAACCTAAACCTGGTAGGAGAACCAGTAGAAATCATGGACCGTGAGGTCGAACGGTTGAAGCAAAGTCGAATTCTATCGTGAAAGTTCGCTGGAATTCTCGAAGAGGTCCCGAATTTACTTGGGAACGGGAAGACCAAATGCAACTCAAGTATCTACGTCTTTTTACCGAATATACTTCAGAGACCAACCAAAACTTAACTTCGGGACGAAGTTCCTCTTAGAGGGGAAGACTGTCACAACTCGTAATTTCCGGTCATTTTCCAAACTTCAAGAATATACTATTCATTAGTTACTATTCACCAATTACTATTCATCATTTTACTATTCATTGTTTTTTAGGTCAATTTGATATTCCGAGAAACGTTCAGAAAATTTACTATTCACAAAACAGTATTCACGTGCATTACTCATTTCATCGTAAATTTAGTTTACGAGTATTTAAATTCGCGTAACCGTATTGGTTCAAGAGCGAATTCATGCATTATCATTTGGGACATCTCATACAGACTAGAAATAGTCTGCATATCATCATTATGGCACTTGCATACTATTCCACTCGTAGGATATTTAAATTAGTACTTTTGGTATAATTAACTTTTACGTATAATTATTTCTAAATAAACGTTAACAAACGATCAATAATGTGACTAACACGTCCAACTCTCCCGACTATGATCCGAATATATTTTTATATTCATATTAATAATATAAAAATTATAATATTAATTTACCCGGTATTTTAAAAATTTATTTTAATTATTATCGTAAGGTTACTAAAATTACGACGGTTTTCGTAGAAATTAAATAATAATTATCTAAACACTCAATACTTGTACCCAACATATTTTTACAACTTTTACGACTTTATTATGTCCCGAATAACTTCGATAAAATTTATTTCTAACAAACCCGGTACCCGATAAAACCTAAAACTAACACTACACTATACTACCACTAACTTTCTAATTAAATCCCAAGACAACCCCCCCCCCCTCTTTTCCTCCTTTTTGCGCCAGCCAACCCCCCCCCCCCCCCTCCTTGGTTCTAATAAGCTTAAACCACCAACCCTCTTAAATGCTCACCTACAAATTGTCTCTAACTATATATTAACCCATTTTATCCCATTTCTCACAATAATAATCCAAGGTGCAAGAAAAACTTTTCTTTCTTTTTTCTCTCCATGGTGTGCTCGGCCTAGGAACATCCAAGAAGCAAGAACAACAATTTTTCAAAGATCAAAGTATAATTTAGTTCACTTAGTTATCCTTGTTTGAGTTTTGAAATAAAAACTCAAGGATTAGTAGGTTTTTCATCATCTAAACTCCTTAAACCTTCCAAGTAAGTTAACCAAACTCATTTCATAATTTTTACAAGTTATTACTATGATTATATACTTTTCTTACAAGAACTCATGCATGTAGTAGCTTATACCACTCCATATTTGTATATACTTAACTTTGAGCCCTAGAAAATGAATACATGAGAAACCCTTGTTAGACCTAGTGGATAAATGATGTTTAAGGACCCATGACACCCTAAGAAGGTGTATGGTAGGATTAGACTAGTTTTGTGGTGATTGAAAGTGGTTTGGTTGTAGTTAGAACTAGATTGGAACCCTAGAAATGGTTTTTGAAACAATATAATTACCTACTGTCCCTATTTTTAAAACGTGGAAAAATCAGTAGATGGTGGTTAATTTTTGACCAAAGATTTAGAAAATACTTACAAAAACGAAACTTTTGGCGAAAGAACGGATTAAAACGAGCTTATAACGAAGGAGATATGATTTTTGTAAATTTAACGACGAGAACTAATTTCTGAAAAACTGCATGCTGTTTGACAATTTTAGACGGACAAATAGAGGCGTTAGACGTAACCTAGTGAAGCCGAGTTATCGAAAATATAATAATACATACTGAAATGAATCCGTGGATATAAAGAACGAGGAAAATGAGCTTAAAACAACCAAGTTATACCCGTTTTAACATCGTCAAAACTATATATATAATTATAGTCACTACTAGAAAATAATATAACTACGTACTAAATGATTTATTTTCTAGATTTCTCATTCAAGGAGTTATTTTTATCTAACAAAATACGTACGACCCAAGGTTTATTTACGCGACTACTAGACGTTATTTTAAGGTTTTCAAGACGAGGAATACAACACTAACATTTTATATACGATATATTACGACAAGTTCTATACTTCTAAATTGGACTTATTTTTCCTAAGTATAGAAATTTCTTACTTCGACGATAACAAGTATTTCCAAGTTACGAGTGGTATAGGTATCATGTGCATGATTATTCATTACAACATTTCATGATCTAAATTAGATCATACTCATTCATTTAGGTTGCGGCTAGTGTACGTGACTTGTTGTCCCGATCATATCATCTCATCGTACTATCACTTAAGGTGAGTTTTCATAGCCCCGTTTTCAATTACTTATTTGATTTCAAATCCCACGGGGGAGAATACATTGCACCAACTATTTTTGTACATGCCCAAGTATTACAAATTCCATACATTGCTTAAGTTGCCTTACTACCAAGTTAAGTCCCCTTATATATCATGGACCGTTAATTATATTGCCAAGCGAGAGTGAGTGAATAGATCTATTGAGGGTGACGCCTCCATTCGTGTTTGGGTTGCTCCAACGGGACGAATGCATTTCATGTCTTAACAATTTGAGTGTCTGGTAAACACTCTGGTGGGGCCGTTACAAAGTCTAGCTTCGGGGTCATGAGCTTAAGAGCCAATGTAGCATTTTTGACATTCTTGTTGGTTTACTTTATACTTGTGGCTTATGTACATACGATTTAATTTACAAACCTATGATTATTCACCAACTTTATGTTGACCGTTTTCGCAATGTATTTTCAGGTAACTAAGACATATGCCTCATGACATGCATGGAGTCATTTCTTTGAGAATCAAAGATGACGCGTCTCATTTTGGATTTCATGCACTTATGAACTATCGTTTGATTGTACTAAATTATTTCTTTAAACCTTTCTAAGACGTTTGGGACCTATGTTTTATAACTCTGAATATTTTGAATGAATCAAACGATGTATTTTCAAAACGACACATTAGGTCGTTCAATATATCCTTGTTGTGATGGTATGACAGTTACTCCCTCAGGCATTCCATTCCGCTGCAAGTCAGGTAAATTGGGGGTGTGACACTTCATAATCTTAAGGTATCTCTCATGCTCTCTCCTTTGTTGAAGTGGAGTTGGTCCTCTGAGAACTTTCTTCTTCCTTCTTACAGCAGCAGCTTCTTTATTTTTCCTTGCTGTGAATTCTTTCATCCAAGTTACAACATCAAATTTTGGAACTTCTTGTTCTTCAATTTTAAATAACTTGGAGAATTCATTATCAGTATCCATTCTTATTTTCTCATCAACCCATTCCTCATACCTCTTCAAATCCTCAGCTTCTTTATCAGCCATTTCTTTTTGTTGTTGTAGTAGTTGTTGCTCAGCAATATTTTCTTGCTCTTGTTCTTTCCTTGCAACAGCTGAATCATGCTCAATTTGTAACTCTTTAGGCCAATAATGAAAAGGAATCTGGGAGTAATCTATTTCATCATCATCATAATCTAGCACATGTTCTTATGTAGCCTTGCCTTTCCCTTTATCAGTAGCAGCAGATGATGAAATTGAACTTGTATGTCTTTTTGAAGCAACACGTTCTCTGATTACTACCCCCTTTACAGGTACTCTTGGTAATGGAGATGCTATAGTGGATGTTGGTTGTTGTGGTTGTGATTGACTTGGTTGTGTTGATTGTTGTGTTGTTGGTTGAGATAGTGGTGTGGGTTGAACATCTGTTGTCTTCTTAATTAACAATACTATAGCCTCACCAACAGCTTTGTTACTAGATCCAGCAGTAGAACCTTGTGCATCAGCAGAATTGAGTTTCTCACTTGCAGCAGGATCAACAACATGTTCATGAGCAGCAGAATCCTGAGCAGTAGAATTTTGTGCAGCAGCAAAGTCATTTGTCTTGTCAGTATTAGCAGCAATATCCATATCTTTAGCCACATAATCACCCAGACTTTTCAAAGCTTCACCCATCAACCCTGTAGCCTTTACTAATTACTCAGGCCCCAAAGTTTTGAGCTTCTCCACCACATTCTCTTAAACAAAAACCAACTCTTCCATTACAGCTTCATTACCCTGCTTGTCTGTAACCACAAAACCATCCATATCTTGAGGACTTTCCACCTCTATATCATCATTCCTTGTAACCTCCCCTGAAACCTTACCAGTATCCATATCTTGAGCATCATCATCTCTCACCAAATTAGCCTCCCCTGAACCTATTTCCTTATTATGTTCTTCATTCCTCTCCTGTTTGGAAGCATCCTCTTCCAAAGTGAAGGAATGCTCAGGAGAACTAATCACTTGAGATGTGCCCACTTTCTTCAATTTTTTAAGGAGGTTGAAGATCTTGATTTCCTTAAAGTCTTTATCTTTCTCTTCAACTTTGTGATCTTCTTAGCTTGTTCATTAGAAAGAGTTTGAAGACCAAGAATCTTATCCTCCATAGTTTCACACTTAAGCTCCAGGTTGGTACAAGTAGCCATCAATTTCCTTAAAAGTTTCATACTAGTCTCATCACTTCGACCTGTGTGACCTGGTCCGAAAGGTTAATCATTGACCTTGTCATTTTGTACAGTATCATCCATCAATTCATTTGTCACTGATCTGTCCTAATCACTTCGACCTGTGTAACCTGGTCCGAGAGGTGAATCTTGGGACTTAAAGTCAGTATCAAACCTAGTTTGATCATCTGAGCCCCCTGTATTTGCCATGTGGCAAGGGTTACCATCATTGGAATCAGATTCATCAGAACCCTCCTCACTAGATGTTGCCTTGGTTTGGGTCTTACTTATGTTATCATTGTCCTGCTCTGCTGCTAAGCTAGTAGCAGTATTGACAGCCCTTGCCAACATGTCCTCTCCATCACCTAGGACAGCCTCATCTGGTACTTCCATCCTAACACTAGCCTGAGGTCGCTCAGTGTTCTTGTTTGCTTTCCTACGGGTGTAGATTATTCTTGGTTGCGTGACAGATGCAATAAAATTGGGTGTGTGATGGGAATCAATGGGAGTTCCTGATCCTTCACCCTGAGTATTTTGCACAATTTTCAACATATAAGGTGTAAGTGATGTAAGTGTGCCTGAAAATCCTTTTCCATTTTTAAGTAAGAAAGAAAACATTTTAGGAATCAACTTAGGAGATTCATAAGTGGCTTTATGTGTTCTTACTTTTGAAATTTGGTTTTCCACAAAGAGTTAGATAAATCTTGGATAAAGTAAGTATGAACCAGATGCTATGGTAGCACTGAACTCATTCCACCTAGAGGTTTTTGAACTCAAACAATGAAGAAGATTATGAACCAAAAATTTATATTGAGAACAGAGAAGCCATTTTATAAATTTTAAACAAAGGTTGGCCCTCATATCCCAAATCTTTTAAACCTTCAAAAATGGCAGAGTCAGAAAGACACTTAGTCTCTGTTTCATCATCAAAGAGAAGAATTTCTCTTATAGAGGATTCAGTGACAAGTACTTGTTGACCATCTACCATGGCCTTAATATATTTTCCCCATTCCTAGTTTTGACTTTTGTAGGAAATATGTATAGTAGGATTCATAGTTAATGCATACCTAAGAGAAGTAGCATTCAAGAACTTAACCATGTATGTGAAACCTTCAGGAACCATCTTTTCATCCAATAAAGCAACATTATTATGACTTTCTGCCCAAGTGCATGTTGATTCTATGAATTAGGGTTTGGAGATTTAGGGATTTTTAACTTTGATAATAATGGAGTGTTATGGTTTGAGAAAACTTCAATTTGGAGCGCAGAAAAACCAAATGTGAGATCCAATTAGCTATTTAAACATGTTTGAAGAAGTTACAGAACCACCCTCACACTTTCAACCATAGCAGCAGAACCCTGTGTATCAGTAGAACCAGCAGCAGAGCATTATAACTAGCAGTAGAATGATTTTGCCAGCAGCAGAGTTGACTATTCTTAAAATATTATTGGTCAAAAAGTCAAAAATCTTCGTCATTAATGCCCGGTATCACTCCTTGATCTATATAGAAAAGGAACTAATTTTTCCCTAATTTATCAATCACAAACCCTAATTTCTTCCAAAGTTACCAATCCATCAAATGAAATCACAATCAATTATGAAATCCAACCCAAAAATAATCAACATATCATCCGACTCTTCTTCTGATGAATCTTTGGATTCCACTCCACTCCCTCCATATGTTCCACCATTCCGTCCTCCCCGTGATGGATGCAGAACCAAGGAACAGGCACGAAAGAGGAAACATGACCTCCATGTTTTCAAGGATCTTTTGAACCTGTCTCAAACTCCAAGCACTTCAGGGGAAAAAGTGTAATGACGCCTAAGTCTTATGAGGAAGAGGAAGCAGAGGTTCTTGTCAAAAATCAAGATATTGGTATGTCTAGCAAGGCCCCCATGTCTGAAGCTTCATATGAATCTTCAGAGGATCCCAATCCTTGGATCCCAATCCAACCACCTCCAAGAGAACTCATATCACCATTCCTCTGCACATCATCAAATGAGGATGAACCACAAAGCAATCCTCCTTGAACTCCTGAGAGATCTCAAGCATCACGACCGAGATCACCAACCAGAAGAAGAAGAAGGTCAAATCCTCCTCTACCAAAGTCAAGAGAAGTGGTTATTGGTCTACCCTGCCCTAGACGTTGATGTAGTCTTTGGTAGTTATCTCTTGATGTTTTCTTTTGATGTACTCATTCTCTTTGTGGTTGAAGAACGTTTGTAATCTTTTGGCATTATCATGAATGAAAAAAATTGTACTATTCTTTTTTTATTTGACTCATCAATTTGAACTTATCCTGCAAAATGTTAGTCCAAAACCACAAAACACACAAACACATGTTGCATATGTACTAGTTATACCCAGCAGTAGAATGTCATGTAGCAGCAGAGTGAAGGCTAACTAGCAAAATGCTTTATAAGAAGCAACAGAAACAACTTAAACAACAGCACAATTACTTTACAAAACTTTGCAAAAACATAAGGAGATAAGTTTTTCAAAGATTGATCATACCAATGTTTGCAATTAAAAATTGAAACCTCCCCACATCAAAATGTTTGGTGATTAGATCAGCAACATTGTTATCAGTATGAATCTTGACAATTTGAATCAACTTCTTTTCATAACAATCCCCAATAAAGTGATGTGTTATCTCAATATGTTTTGTTTTAGAATGAAAAACAGTGTTTTTAATGATGCAAAGTGTGTTGTTGTTATCAATATGAATCTTGGTGTTCATGAAATTGTACCCATAATCTAGTATTTGATTTTACATCCAAAGAACTTGACCACAACAACTTGAAGCAGCCACATACTCAGCTTTAGTTGTAGAATTTTCCACCACTGTTTGTTTCTTGCATTGCCATGACACCAATCTGTTTCCAAGAAATTGACAACCTCCTGTTGTAGACTTTCTATCCAAGCAAGATCCAGCATAGTCACTATCTGAGTATGCTACCAAATCAAAAGGTGAATCCTTAGGATACCAAAGGGCCAATTTAGATTGATGCCTCAGATACCTAAAAATTCTCTTCACTGCATTGAGATGTGATTCTTTGGGCATACTTGGAATCTTGCACAGGCACATACAGCAAACATAATATTAGGCCTTGAAGCTGTAAGGTACATCAATGTGCCAATCATTGATCTATACAAGTAAACATCCACTTCTTTGCCATTTTCATCTTTCAACAATGGTTTATTAGATTCCATGGTTGTTTTTGCAGGCTTAGCATCTTCAAACCCAAACTTCTTCAAAATATCATTAACATACTTATCCTGATTAATAAATATGCCATCTTCCTTTTGTGTATCCCATTGAACTCATAGCAAACTTATCCTTCATAAGCTTCTCAAACTCAACACACATACCTTTGTTTGTAGAACCAAAGATGATGTCATCAACATAAATTTGTACCGGCAAAATATCATCCTTGTTTCTTTTGAGAAACAAAGTCTTGTCAATCGTTCCTCTACTAAACCCAGATTCTAACAAATATGTTGAAAAAGTATCATACCAAGATCTAGGAGCTTGATGTAAACCATACATTGATCTATTCACCTTGTAAACTTTGTCAGGATGATCAGGGTCTTCAAAACCAGGTGGTTGAGACAAATAAACTTCTTCTGTGATTGTCCCATATTGAAAAGCACTTTTGACATCCATCTGATACACCATAAAGTTTTTATATGAAGCATAGGCCAGAAATAATCTAATGGACTCAATCCTTGCCACAGGTGCAAATACTTCATCATAGTCAATGCCTTCTTGTTCAGTGTATCCTTGTGCAACTAATCTTGACTTGTTTCTGATGACTATGCCTCTTTCATCTCTTTTGCAACTAAAAACCCATTTAGTTCCAATCACCCTTTGCCCATTTGGCAAATCAACCAAAGTCCATACTTATTGTAGTTTGAATTGCAGAAGCTCATCTTGCGTTGCTTCCACCCAGCTTGGCTCTTGTAAGGCATTATAAGTATTTTTGGGTTCTATTTGAGATAGAAAAAATGAAAACAAGCAATTTCGCAGATCTTTGTGACTACAACTTTGATGAAGAGATCTTGCAAAGAAACATTGATGTTGCATATCTTTATGCTCTCTAGTCATTCTTCTTGTTTGAACAGACGATGTTGGATCACTGAGAATTTTATCTTTGGGATGATTCTTATGAACTCTTGTGGTAGGTGTAGGACTAACAGGAATATTTAGTTCCATGTTATTAACATCAGCATCAGCTCCAAACAATTTACCATCAAGAGCTTCATCATTTGTGTCATACTAAATGTTCTCTAAAGGAGGCATATTTGGATCATCAAGATAGTTTGGATCAGCAAAAGATCTACCCTGAATGTCCACTGATGGAAAATTTGGTGAAGACGTAGAGTCAAGTGGCTTAGCAGCAGAATTGATTGAACTAGTAGTTGTATCTTTTGGCTTAGCAGTAGAGTCCGCTGGTTTAGTAGTAGAATCTTCTGTTGTAGCAGTAGACTGCTTTGGCCTTGCTGTAGAGTCATCTTCAACAACTTTAGGTGCTGCATTTGTTACCTTTTCAATATCAACAGGTATCTCAATGCTTTCCTCTGGTTCTTTTGGTTTCTCATGAATAACATCATCTTCTTGTGAACTTTGAACCTTCTGAAAGGGTAGTAAAGTTGGACCAATCTTCAATTTCTCAACCAAAACAAATTCTTCTTGAGGTTTGTTAGTGTCTACCCTTGCAATAACTGGCTCATAATTCATAGTCTTGGTAAGAATATCAATATTGAATAGCCATTCTGGTCCTTTCCCTTCAGTATTAGATGAGTTCTCACTAAACTTGATGTGCAAATTCTCCTCTACATGTTTGGTTCTCTTATTGTAAACCCTGAAAGCTTTACTGTTTTCAGAGTAACCAACAAAATATCCTTCATCAGCTTTTTCTTCGAACTTGCCTAACTGATCCTTAGTGTTCAAAATAGTAACAGGACATCCAAATGGTTTAAGGAAATCAATCATTGGTTTCTTTCCATGAAATAACTCATATGGAGTCTTGTTGTGAGGCTTAACTACCTTGCTTCTGTTTTGCACAAAACATGCAATGTTTACAGCTTCAGCCCAAAAAGGTATAGGTAATTTAGAATTAGATAACATTGTTCTTGCACCCTCAATCAATGTCCTGTTTCTTCTTTCTGCAACACTATTCTGTTGTGGAATTCTTGCAACACTATACTGTCTTAGAATACCCTTGCCTACACAGAATTGATTCATTACACTATTCTTGAACTCAGTTCCATTGTCACATCTGATTATCTTCACCTTGTGGTTATTCAGGTTTTCAACTCTAGTTATAAATGCCTTGAGAATCTCTGGAGTTTCATCTTTAGTAGCTAGAAAGAACACTCAAGTAAACCTACTAAAATCATCTGTGACAACTAGGCAATGTGACTTCTTGTTCAAACTATTCACAAAAACAGGCACAAATAAATCTATGTGAAGTAAATGTAAGGGCTTGGTAATTGTGTTCATAGTCTTGGACTTGAATAAAACTCTGTGTTGTTTACCCTTTTGACATGCAACACAAGTTTTACAATTTTCAAACACCTTTGTATGCATCCCTCTCACAAGATTTCCTTTCACTAACTTGTTCATGGTCTTGAAATTCAGATGTCCAAGTCTTCTATGCCATAATTTGGACTCATCAAGAGTGGCCTTTGCAATTAGACAAGTCAAAGTTCTTTTGGGAACAATGTTCTTAATATGGTCACTGTATATATTTTTAGTTCTAGGGACTCTCAATAGCAAAAATTTATCATCTGGCAACTGAAAATCAGGAGAAAGGATCATACATTCAGTGTCTGTAAAAAGAACAAAGTTCTTTTTGTCACACATTTGTGAGACACTAAAGAGGTTAAACTTAAGCCCTTTCACAAGGAACACCTTCTCAAAGTCCGAATTCCATGTTTTTAGTGTACCTCTGCCAATAATTTTTCCACCTTTTGGATCATTCCCAAAAGCAAACATAACCACCTTCAAAAGCCTCAAAGTCTTCAAGTTGAGACTCATCACCAGTCATGTGTCCAGAGCATCCACTATCAACAATAACAATATCCTTTAGCTCATCATGTAGATTTCCCTGCATATGAAAATAGAGAAATTAGTTTCTCTTGGGGACCCAAGCCATTACTGACTTGAATCTGCTTTGTCCATCAACATAGTCAAATTTCTTTAAGTCTATTGATGCACTGCTATTTTTGGAAACATGATTTGAAACAGTTGATTTAGGTTTCCAAGTACAGCAAGCTGAGGCCTTAACAACATAAAAATGATTTCCAATAACTGTATTTGTTAGAACTTTTGGCCCAAAAGTATAAAGTTTTGTACTAGCAGCAGAGTTCTTACTAGCAGCAGAGCCATCAATAGAACCCGTTGTAGATTTAAAAACACCATTAGATTTAGCAGCAAAAATAGATCTAGTTGCACCAGATCTCAGCAACACATCCCTTGGAATAATATTTCTATTAGGATGAGGGTGAATATTTTTTGAAACATATTTATGAATCACCCTTGAGTATTGATTCCAAACAGGCTTTTGGTGGTCTTTACAACTATTTATCAAATGCTCAAAGCTACCACACTTATAACAAGCCTTCTTCTTTAATTGAAACGCATTACCTAACTTATTTGAAACTAGGTTATTAAAGTTTCTCTGATTACCCCTAGGCTTATTATAAAACCTATTCATCTGTTCTCTAGGTATCTTTTTATATTCTACCATTCTCCTAGAGATGTTCTTACCCAACACAGGTCTCACAAACTTAACCTGTTCAATTTTAGGTTCAACCTTTGCAGGAATTTCTTCCTTTTTCTCACTTTGTTTTGGTTCATCCTGTTCCTCATCACTATCTGAATTCCAGTCTTCAATAATTGGTGCATCAGGAAATTTTCTAACTTCAACCTTAGGTGTTTCTGTGACATTAGTACTAGGTTCAGCTACAGGTTTTTCCATGTCTAACTCACTTATAAAAGACAGTTCTTTTCCTGGTGGAGCATAGACACTCTTAACTGGGGGAGCAACTTCATTGTAGCCTATTCCACTTCCTTTTCTCATCAAAAGACTCTCAATAGACTTATTTACTAGATCAGAAGCAAATTGTTGTTTTTCAACCCTTACTATGTCTTTATCTTTTTCAGCAAGAGCTGCATCCCTATCTTTTTCTGCTTCTTCTAGCTTTTTCTTGAGAAATTCAATCTCACTATTTTTCTTATAGATCTCAACATCCTGTTGGTTAATTCTATCCACATATTCTAGCTCACACTGTTTGAGATATTCTAATATTCTTTCCACATTTTGAATACCTACTTTATAACCTAAGTTATCAAGTTTTAGGTGTTCAACTTCTTTTATAAGGCTCTCATTCCTAGACTTAAGTTCTTCTACAGTGTCAGCACATGATTTAAAAGAACACACAGATAGATCAGAATCATTAGATACCTCAAAGTCAGATCCAGAAGATGATGATGCATAGGCCATAAGTGCAAAGTTATGCTCTTTAGGCTTGACTTGATCCACCAGAGAGTAATTTGGTTCTTCCTCATCCATGTCACTCCAATAATAATCACCCAACCCATCAAAAGACACCAATGCAGTTGTGGTATTCTTTGATTCTTTAAAGGTCTTCTTTGGAGTTTCATCATTCTTCTTTGGAGCCCTACATTCTCTAGCAAAGTGGCCTTTCTTGTTGCAATTGTAGCACTCCATCTTTGACTTGTCAAAACCCAAATTTTCTTTAGCCCTGTACTTGTCTTCTCTCCCTGTCCTCTTCAAGAATCTTCTTGCTCTTATGTTCAACATAGCCATCTGCCATTTAAGATCAATTTCTTCAAGATCATCAGGATCAATATGATCCATATCTTGATTTAGAACCTGTGACTTTGTATTGGTTGTCAGATCAGCCAAGAATGCACATATGGTAGCATCACTGATAGAATTATTATCAGTAGAACTAGCAGCAGATCCATCAGATGTAGCAGCAGATACCCCATAAGCAATAGAGTGGGATTCTTGAGATCTTTTAGTCTTTGAGGACACAAATGCAAGATTTTGAGTAGCAGAAGATGAAGTAGTTGAAGAAGTCAGCTCAGGTTCATACACCTTCAAATTGTTGTAGAGGCTTTCTAACTTCATAGTTTCAAAATCAGGCTTATTCTTCCAAACAACTGTATGTATACTCCATTCAGGTGCCAGACTTCTAAGAAACTTAAGGTTTACATCTTCTTGAGGAAAAACATAACCAACAAGCTTTAAGTGACTAACAAGTTGATTAAGCCTGTTGTATGTACCATCATGCTTTTCTCCACTTGTAGCAGAGAAATTCTCAAACTGATGCTGCAACATATTCTTCCTTGACTTCTTGGTAGCATCATTACTTCCAAATCTAAATTCCACAGCATCCATCAAAACTTTTGCAGTCTCACAGCCATCAAAGTCCAATTGAAATTCATTCGGTATCCCCATCAAGAGAATAATATGTGCCTCGATCTCCATCTTTCTTACTAAGTTTTCTTATGCAGATTTGATAGGTATCTCTTTCCCATCAGGAACTTTTTGTGGTAGAGAGTCACCATTCACAATCACATTCAACATGTTGAAGTCAATCATGCGAATGTACTGTCTGATCCTAATCTTCTACAGCTCATACTCTCCTGGCTTGAGCATGGGAACCTTTGAAGCAGTTACCATGTGTATGTCGTCACCCATCTTCAGAAGTTGATTTGGAACTGTTAACTTGAATGGAACAAGTTCTTCCTGATTTCAACTTCTAGATCACAAGCTTTGATACCACTTGTTGATCCTAGTTGAGCAAACGATCTTAAAGAAGTTGACTTGAATAAACACTTAAGCTATAACGCGGAATATTAAAACTTAACTTAAGAAGAACAATATTAAACACTTTCAACACTTCAATATATTACTTATACGAGCACTCAACAATGCCAGGGTTTTACAACCTTGAAGTGAAACGAGAACAAAATAATACATACATACTCTAACCCTAGGCACCTCCTTTTATAGGCCAAGGAGTCCTATTAGGTTTACAATAACTTTCTACACAAGATAAGATCTTTCTAATCGTATAAGATATACACACAATATATTCTATAATTATCCATCCGTGTATACAAGTTTATCTATTTAGCAGCAGGTTCTTTAGCAGCAGTTTCACTTAGCAGTAGTTTGACAATACTAGCAGCATATTTATTATCCTTAGCAGCAGATTCTCATCAGCAATAGTTTGACACTTAGTTAAATTCTGAGCAGTAGAATCTCAAAACCGAACAGTCAGCCAATATTAAAACGTGATAGTCTTTTCTTGTGTAAGTCATCCTAATAATAAAAATTAGGGAAATAAGTCCTTGCTAGCAATGAAAGAGAAAGGAGACAATAAATATTTTGTCTTGGCTTTGCTTGGCTAGAATCTTGTTAGACTTGTCCTTGCCGAGACCCTAGAGAGAAACAAGAGAGTGTGTAAGTACTTGGAGTGTGTAAGGAGTTTGTAAAAGAGTGTGGTCCAAGGTATTTGTCATAAGGAGTGTAAGAGTGGTCCTTGTTTTCCACTTGTTGTCTATTTCATAAAAAAAAGTCTCGCTTTGGTTTTGTAATACGAGTCACAAAAAAGAAAAACAAGGAGATAGTAAGTGAGGTTTTTGCTACTTGTTTGTTCTAGTCAACACACAGAACAAAAGAAAAGGGTTGGTTTTGATTTTTGTATTTTACTTGAATGGCAGGAAGCATGGGGAATAAAAAGGAAAGAGAGCACATGTTGTAAAAAAATAGTCAACTTGAGTTCGGTAAATCTTGCAGCAAGGATTTGGGAGATAAGAAGGAATTGATTAAAAGTTCATGATGGGTTAGTTAGGGAATCGTCCTAGCTAGTAAACCAAGAGAAAAATGACAAACAAGCATCATGCTTCTTATGTTGTCCAAGCAACAAAACAAATTTGTAGCTCTTTCGTTTTGTCATCGTTGCCTAGCTAGTGGAAGTGATAAAAAGAAAGGAAGGGCTCGGTTTGGATTTGTTATACGCAAAATAAAGAGCCAACATGGGATAAGTTGTGATGGTTAGAATATTTGGACGACAAGAAGAAGGGAACAAAAGTTCTGATGGAGTTTGAGGATGAAGGACAATCATGAGTCCTTGTGGAGCTTGTCTAAGAGAAAAGAAACGAAAAGGAAATTATGATATGTTGTCTTGGCTCATTTGATGCATGTTGAAAGTGAAATATCAATTTAAACGTGTTAATAATGTTTGTGAGTTATTTGATGTAATTTTGGAGGTGTACGAGACATATAGCTAGGACAAACTAGATTTTTAGTTAATTTAGAAACAATGCTAACGAACTTAGCTTTGCTCTTTTTTTAACTAATAAATGATCGAGATTTTGAAGATGGTTTGTTGTTCTTACTTCCCTGCTGGGAGCTTTATCAAGTCGTGTAAATATACTACTATGTTGCTAAGGAGGATCGAGAGTAAAAGGAGCAAAGTAAACGTGCATGGGAAAATTATACCGAAATTATATAAAGGAATTTTGGGCTTGTTCTTGTGTTGGGTTTGTTTCGTGGACTCGGCCCAAAGAAAAGAAAGAAAGAAATATTAAGAGTTCGTTTAGTTTGTTGTGGTATTGGGTCGTGGCCCAGTGGGCTGATGATGGGGAGGGTTGTGAGTTATGTTTGGAACATAGTAAAACGCGAAAATTTGGCCTGTAAAAATGGTTAATTAAGCTGTGTTTTTAGATTAATCTTCGTTAATTACTTAAAAATAGGAGAGAAATTTACAGGATATTACACGTGTAACACCCCCAGTTTTTAAAACATGCAGCGGAATTTAGATTGGGTGTTACTTCATAGCACACGGTTTACTAGTAGAAAAATGATTGTCAGATTAAAGATCTATCATTCAAATTTATAAATACCAGAGTTTTACAAAAATGAGGTCCCTATTTGTCCCAAAGTTTATTAAATAAGCTTTTGAATGATAGAAAAAATAATATCCTTTATTTGTATCCGTGCTCCTCCATGCCATCCTTGCTCATTATGGACCTGAGATAAACACATGCTAAAAACGTCAACACAAAGGTTGGTGAGTCCATAGTAGTTATAATAACATTTGATTATAAAATTAAAGTGTGAGTAACTCCATAGTGTTCATAGCTTAAATCGTTGATTATCAAAATCAGAAAATGAGTGATTTCCTTAACAAATTAATACAAAATAGTCCGTTGGTTTACCCTTCACCGGGTCAACACCAAAATAGTAGTTTGTTAGCCCTAACCGGGTCAACACCAAAATAGTAGTTTGTTTGCCCTAACCGGGTCAACACCAAATTTGTAGTTCGCCAAGTATTAGTAGTTTTCTGCTATATAGTGAGCACAATCTCGTAGTTTGATAAAACAGTGGGCTACGTCATTTTACGCCCCTAACATCAGTCATTGTAGTACTGTATCATGACTACAGTACTACCATTCTATTGCTCTAAGATCAGGACATGCAATGATTAACAGACATCAAATTTACCATAATAATGATGTGAAATAGTGGCCCTCAGGATAGGTATTTACCAGTAATCTATGAAATAAAATAGCATGCATTTGATGGCTTTCCTCTAGCGACCAAATGGGGATTGTCAATCCCTAATTGTTAGAAATGAAGCTGAGCGATATTTACGTGAATTGGAGTAGACAACTAGTATGCATAAAGTGCAGGGACTACTAATGTCATATTGTAATAGTTGTCTTATGTTTGCCCTATATATACCCCTCAAGTCTTCACTTGAGAGGTGTGAGTGTGTAACCCTTTTATCCTTAATAATATTATCTTTGTTCACCTCTCCCTCTCTCTACTTTCTCTCTCTAAATCTAGTCATGGATTTCATATACTTTGATCAACCTAGACCTTCCGAACCACATAAATCTCAATATTTTCGGTCCTATAATTGGCATCAGAGCCTCGTTGTGTTATCTTATGATCTTTTGTGGTTCGAATAGTATGTTTGAAGCTGTTTTTTACACGTTTTTAGATCTGAAAAAAAAATTCCTTATCCTTATTTATAAATAACAGTTTTCTTCACAAGTTTTAATGTATCAAATGGTCAAAAAGTTCCAAACTTTAATCCATCAGTTTCACGAATCTGTTTTTTGTGTCCTTTATGTCAAAATAATGGATTCTTGTTAACTGTTATGTCATCTTTAGTGACTTTTGATACATCCGTGAAAAGTGGTCATTAAAAAGGTCGAAAAACTCATCGGATACTCATCGGAATCTGGGAAATGGTCGCCGGAATCTAATCGGAATTTCTTGTATAAGAAATTCTCGATATGTACATGTTTTCGAGAACAAATGTGGTTTTCTAGAACACAAAACCCTACTTATCGAAAACATGTTCTCGATAAACATGTTCTCGATAAATCTGTATTCTCGATAAAAGACTACAAAGTTTCGCAAACACAAGATTTACAAAGTTTCAAATTTTTTGTAAAAAGTTTCGAAAACACAAAATGTAAACTTTCGAAAATACAGAAAAATTTCGAGAAGATTCAAAAGAGACCAACGACCACAAAACCTTATACCAAGACTCAAGACCTCAGTTCGAATCCATCATTGGTCCATATGGTTTAAATGAAAAGAATACATATCGAGAAGACCAGTAACTGGAAAAACCAAATCACACGACACCTATGCTAATCCTTCACTAGACACAACCATCAACCCTCACCATCTCTACCCAACTCATTTCAATCGAAAACAATATTCGAATTAAATCAAAACTGAAAAATACATATCAATCTCAGATTGTGTCAACTTTATTCCTAATCTTATTAAAGATTTTTTTTGTTGAAAAATTCAATCATCACAGATTGATTTGAAGTCTTGCACTTCTTTGTTTATTATACGAAACTTAAAGAATGAGTTATAACATGTATGTTATACCCGTTTCTTTGATTCGTTCAAAGACACAATACAAAACGAAACTTCAACCAAACCTTACCCGAGACCCATTTGATAGGATCTTGAAGCCTTTACCCTGATTTCTTGATTCGGAATGGAGTGGCAAATGAAGAAATATGGCACGGTAGTGTTTGTATGTTTTGGATCCGTGTTGTGTTCGTGTGTCTTGATGGTGACTGAGATTGGATAAAGTCTTGTTTGAGATGAGAGATGTTTGGTGACAGAGAGATGGAAGGACTAAGGAGGCGGACATACTTTTGTATGTGTGATATCAAAATGATGTGTGTTTAGGGTTAGGGTAAATGCTAAGTGTTTCACTTATTATAACCAGTTGAGGATTTGGATGGGGTGTTGTGATGTAATATGGGCCGAGCCTACCTTGGGATTACATATTTCTTTGGACTGGATGTGGGCTTTAGATTTTAAGCTAATTTGTGTTGGACTGTTGGGTTTATTATCACAAGCATTAACACTAGTCCGAATTTTTGTGTTAATTTGGTAACATGTTGATTATACGTGGTAAAGTTGATTGGTATTTTGATTTACAAATTTTCACGATACATATTTCATGGCTAAATTTTGAACGTTATCAAAATGTGACTACGGGGATTATTTGTTTATTACTTATTTGAGCTTGAAGTGACGTTTCATGGGTGCGTGTACTTAGTATCTCAAGGTCTAGGGGTTGGTTGGATGCAAGACTTTTGAAGATCCTTGTTTGAGCATTTATAGAATAGTTATTAAGACTTGGACATCTAGCTATGTATGAGATCTAAAAACGCATAAGTTGGTTCTTAATGCTCACAATAGCTATCACTTTAAGGAGTTACGTTGTAGTGCTCAGTGTCACAAAAGGTTATGGATTGTTCAATAGGCGGATATACAATAAAGGATGGATGGTTGGGTATATGCCACTACCTATATTGTAAGGAGTGACGTTGTTGTGCTCAATAGGTTCTTAATCACACATTAGTACAAGCGTAAGTCACAAGTCTGGGAATTTTACTTCATTCTGAAGTTTGTCATATCGGGTTGTCTCCATACGTGGTCACTTACTATTATCCTGTGGAAGTGAAATGAGGTTTGATAAAAGGTTGATCTGAGGAGAATTGTAGAGAGAGTAGTTATCGACATCAACTCATGAGGTATTTATTTGTATGTTGCTTCTAGTTGATATGTCTATGTACACATATTTATGATGATTCCGAAAGATCGTCATCATCCTGGAGGGAGAAATGTGTACATCGGGGCTTTGATTGAAGATCTGGAAGCATTCTAAGTGAGTTGAAGATGTCGATATGATGCTCCCCAAACAAACCTGTGAAGAAGTTACAGTTTATTAGTCTATTATCCATTTTCCGCTGTGCATGACAAGATAAGAGACTGAAGACTTTTAAGGAAAAATTTAGAGACACTTCTTCTACAAGCATCAAAGTTATATCAAACGGGTTGTCTATTTGGGAGGGAGCATGTAAAAGAAAAGGGCTTACTAATTGGGAGGGAGTAATAACCCAATTAGATTAGTACGTGATTCATCTACAAGTAAAGAAAGATTGTTGGGGATATATATGAAGATAAAAAGCTATGAAGTCTTCCTCAACATTGATGCGCTTACTTTGATTGTTTTATTTTACTTGTTAGGAATCATTGTAACCAATTCACGTATATCTCCAGCTGGAGGGAGATTGTTAGAAATGAAGCAGAGCGATATTTACGTGAATTGGAGTAGACAACTAGTATGCATAAAGTGCAGGGACTACTAATGTCATATTGTAATAGTTGTCTTATGTTTGCCCTATATATACCCCTCAAGTCTTCACTTGAGAGTTGTGAGTGTGTAACCCTTTTATCCTTAATAATATTATCTTTGTTCACCTCTCCCTCTCTCTACTCTCTCTCTCTAAACCTAGTCATGGATTTCATTTACTTTGATCAACTAGACCTCCCGAACCACATAAATCTCAATATTTTTGGTCCTACACTAATAGATCTATCCACAACTACTTACGTTCACCCTGCGAGTGATTAAGGTGCATGAACGAGGGACTTTTGGTAATAGGTAACTTAAGCAATAGAGATCAAGTATAGCATATCGTCGAAAATCACTTGTAATCATGTCTATAGCAGGTATCTCCTCATGAGATATAAAAACATGTAAACTAGTAAAGTTTATATGAAATATAGTCATGTATTTAGTTAATGAATACTTGTAAAAATAAAAACAGTAGTTAAGCATGTATCTCCCCCAAAACGTGTATAAACCATTATAAAACAAATAAGAGTAGGGGGCTATGACTCACAGTCATATGTAAATAGTTAACGAATACTTGTAAAAGTAAAACAGTAGTTAAGCATGTATCTCCCCCAAAACGTGTATAAACCACTATAAAAAGAGAAAGAGAGGGGCTACGACTCACCTGAGTGGAATGGTAGATAGAGAATAGTTTAATGTCAGAAGTGGGATGGATATGACTTTACAAGTTATCCTGAATAATTATAGAAATCTAGGATAAGTTCGACTTATCGAGAATTGTGATTTGACATGATGTTCGACTTATCAAGCAACAAAGTTATATACCATATAACTTGTCATTATGTTTAAAGTATCGATATTATTTATGTTTTCTTGTTTATGGAACTATTATAGTATCAAGAGTTTAGTTGACGATAAATTATAGTAATTGCAAGTTTACGCCTGGTTAAGTGAACCGATGAGTTTTTGTAGGAATAATCATTTCCGACATGTATTCAAGTTAGTTGAAAATAACGTGAAGTTATGTAATTCGCGTTATATATTATATATATATAGTTAGAAATAGCTATTTCATTTTTGTTCTCATAATGTAGGTTTTCGATATATGTTACTATGATAACGTTTGTCAAATAATATTTATTATATTTACTAAAGTCGTGATTAAATAATATATTAAGAAAAATATATTATTTATAGTTTACGTGATGCGGTCGCCAAATAAAGTAAGTGTTAAACATATTTATTTTGACGAGAGGTGATAAAATATTGTATGTTTACTAACTTATAAAAGTTTTTATAAGAAATTGTCAAATTGATCCAAGTCAAGGAACTACAATTGTGAGAAATTATAAGTTTTTGAAGTTTATAAAGATTTTTAGAAAAGTGATAAGTTACTCGAAGTTGGGGGATTGGAACTGTAAAAACTAGAAGGTTGCAAAAATAAAAATAAAACTGCCATTGCTAGGCTTCGAACTCTAGACCTCTCCGTCAACTACAAAGCGCTCCAACCAACTGAGCCAAGATATTTGTTGGGATTTAAAACTAACTGATTGGTTTATATAGTTGTCGAGTCTGTATCATATTGTGCCATATATCCTTTCGAAAACAGTATGTTGAATTTCACATATGTATATGTATGCGCATGCGTGGTACATGCATGGACTAGTATAAAATTTTTGTGTTAACATTTACCCAGTGAGTAGATCGCAAATGTTTATAGTTTTCGTTCAATGCTCTCGTTTCATTTCAAAACTTATTTCGCGTTCATGTTTAGTTCATTTCACTACAAGAAAATTGGCCTATAGTGACGAAAACAGTTTCGTCACTAACAGTGTAAAAAATGGTCACAAAACTGTTTGGTGACCAAACTCAAGTTGTCACCAGTCGTCACTATAGCTCCGTCACTAACTCAATTAGAGACGAAAATATACTTCGTCACTAATTTGTGACCAAATTAGTCGTCACTTTTTAATCCGGTTAGTGACGAAAATTTTCGTCACAGTTTCGGTAGTGACGAAAAAATCGTCACTGGTATTTACTATTAGTGACGAGAAAGTCGTCACAGATTACAGAGACTTAGAGACCAAATAGGTGGTCACTAATTATCAGCATATAACAAAAAAAAAGGATCTGGTTTTCGTTTTACTACTTAAATGTTTTTGCAAACAAAAAACTAAAAATTGTAGCAATGCAAATCTTACATAGTAAGTTTATATACAAATACTAATTTTACAAATAGTATGGTCAAAATTCAACACAGACCTAACTAGTAGTAACCTATCAAATTAATCCAGCACTATTTGTTCCCTAATCATCACATTCGACACCTGTATAGTAGAACGTTATGAGCAGCTACTAGATCTTGTATCGTCTCCATATACATCTGCAAGTATGGGTACACAAAGTAAATGCTACCAATCCATAACTAATTAGTCCATAAGAAAATATGTTTTAGGAGCCGACAATTACCTGTAGATATGACAGGTAGAATCAGTTTCTAGAGAGATTTTAGCAAATACGTCCTCCATTGCACGAACCATTATTCCACAAGCAGAAGTATCCTTATCCCTGAGTCGTCTAAGTGTATAAGTTTTGCCGGTACCAGTGTGTCCATATGCCATGACTGTTCTATTATGTCCATCCAGAACACTTCGCACAAAAGGTAAGACATGATTGCAGTTACAAAAGAAGCACATCATTCAATATGAACCATGAAACTGGATGCATATTGTTCATATTACTTATTATTACCCTAAGGAACAAACACGAAAGCAAGTCATTAACATTAAATGCTTACAACAAGTCATCCTATCTTAACTATGCCTTAATATATTCCTAAATGCTTACAACTCCACGAGTCCTAAAAAAAGTCCAAATTTGTCGTTCACACTTCACCCACATAATGCACTTTCTACTTACAGCCTCTACGATAAGCAAGTGAATGGGGCCGGTACCTAATTCCTTAAAATTTATTACATACATCAAACTAACCAGCTATTATTCTTTTCATATCCGCAAAAAAAACTCGCATACGATTTTGCAACAACTGTAAATTAGCAATTATATGATAAATGACTCTGTCAATCACGATGATATACATATAATAATGATTTAAGTTGGATTTAACTTCTATTCTGATTGAAAGATAAGGGTATTATCTAACCTGCATATTTGAAGGTCTGCGGGAAAGTTGGAGGGGTAAAGAGAGCTTCTTGAAGCTTGGGTACCTCCAGTAAACAAATTTAAACATTGTCGGAACAAGCCTTTGCTTCTCAAGTTACATGAGGCTAATTCCTGTAAAACGATAACAAATAAATCAATGGTTTTGGCACCAACTGGATCAGAAAACAAGCAGGTTGAAAAGCTTGTATAATGGGTCATATGATTTGGCGTAGCTGATCCCAGGCTTCTTAAACTATGCAATATAGTATTATTTTGGTATAACAATCAAAGAAACTGATATATAAAAGAAAGGGAGGGGATAGTGATATGGGAAGTGGAAAACCTTACTTGATCTTAAAGAGCTCTGACATCACTCTTATTAAGCCCCATACCGAATGCCACAGTTGCAACCATCTTTCATGGGAAACGGAAAATGTTAAGAATAGTCTGCTTTTATACCAAAAAATGCTTTAGAAACCATTAAAAACTAAAAAGATTCATATACCACATGTATTTTGTTTGAACACAACTGCTCCTGTGTACGCTTCGATCTTGGCAGGGACCCACCAAGGCAACACTATTGGCAATTTGAAAAATAATGTCAGGTACAACCACAAAAGGTTTTTGTCATGCAAGTGATCTAAAGAAAGATATCAGGTACTAACCGTTGAGCTGAATCTTACACTTTAGGTGGTAAACACATTGTGTACAAGATGATAGAAGATCATACATACCTGATATTTGCAGTAAATTATGATGCTTTTAACCTCTGTGTAAGGTGAAGTCTTGATCAATGCCATAAAATCCTTCAATCTACTACATTCATCGACAAATTAAGGTCATGAACATGATCTAACAGTACAAACAAATTGCATATAGTAACCATGTCCCCTGTTCTCAAATCTATGCCATCCATGTGGAACTTTTCTTCAGCAAAAATGGTGATACGTTTGTCGAACCTGCACAACAAAATTGATTGACTGCATAAGCATACATGGAAGGCAACAAAATAAGTACCAGGAAACACCATCTGAACAGAAGTTCAGTGTAGTAACTAAAAACAAGAACTAAACAAAAATGAGCCATAAATATGGCATGTCTAACACATAATATGCTGTGAGGATAGAAAATGACTTGTGAGAAGAGAGCAAATGCAATGGTTGTTTTAGACTGTAACACAAGCTTACATGTTCAATATATGGTCGGTTGCCTCAAAAAGTGTAATCTTAACCAAATCTTTAACAGATGGGTACAACTTCACCAAATCCACAGACACAAAATCATGCAGCTCAGCAGCGAACTCCACTCCGGTTGGACCACCACCAACAACAAAAGAATCCTCAAGTAGATCCAAGTCAAGTTGCTTCCCCTTTTGGCCAAGTTGCAAGCCAAATTATATTACAAACAACAAAATCTTATGAGTGGAATACCTTCAAGTAGTGGCCGTTTTCTTCAACACCAGGAGTGTTAAATGGATTGACACGGGCTCCCATTGCAACCACCAGGTAATCATAATCTACAACAAATTCTTCTTTATCGTCTTGACTTGCACGACAGTAAACTTTCTTACTTTTTGCGTCAATCCTAAAGCATTCAGCAGCTTCCCAGTAATTAACATTTACATTCTTCTGTTAAAAAGAACAAGCATTTGTCAGTAGCTACAGTAAACGAACTATAACTCTCAACAAGTACATGCAAAAAATAGCCAATTCACGGTTTTAAAAAGATATAATGTGGAGCTGAAGTTCAGTCTTTTTTAATAAGGAAAGTCAATGATCTTCTCAGATTTGGGCTCTTGTAAGTTCCCGTGTTGTTCTTACTTGTGTTTGAGCTTGTGTCAGATTATTAAATCCTTTCTTAATCGTTGCACTTCCAATGCCAACCACCTCACTAAGAACCGACTTGTTATCATCAGATAAAGCTTCTTGGGCAGTTTCCCTAACAGCTTTATTGAGAGCATCACCCTTTAAAGGATCTAGCTGTCCCTTATGGTGAATTAGCTGACGTAGGGCCACCGAGTTCCTTGACATTTCTCTCTTTAAATCTGCACCAGACTTTCCTACAGCATACTTGATCACTCTCAAAGCCTACACATATACAGAACAATCATGTATTTTACATTAATAAAAAAGAGACAATTAAGCAACAATTTTTTCCAGATCTTAATGATATCCAAGCATTCCCAAAAGAAGATCCTAACTTCCTATATTAGCGACATTGTTTGTGGTTGAAGGGAGAAAATATTAAAGACACTGTGTAACTTCACCCTATATCACATGTATTTTTAGGCAACTCTTTTTACAAGATACCACTAATTGTTGGACACAATGATTGTCATCTTAAAGAACATACAGAAAGTTAGGCTTAATTGCAGTCCATTATAACGTGTGTCATTCTAGTAACGTATAAGTATGTTTGGAAACTATCATTTTAAGCTGGTGATACATAATGCAAATGGCTTGTAACTCAGTTGGTAATGAGTGGAGCATCTTTACACCTAACAAACACAAATGTCAAGGGTTCAATCCTCGACACCCCATAGGCATAACCGCTGAGTACATACCAAATCTGTTTAATTATTTAATTATTTCACTAGCCCCATGCTGACAATCAATCAATACTCACAACAGCTAAAACTACGCTTATCACAAACGATCACATAATCCGAACATCATATAAATTTCTATATATCAGTAAAGTAATAATCAGTAACTCATGCAATAAACGTAAACTGCAGTCAAAGCACATACTACTCGGATCAATATATCTACACTTACGTTGAACTAGTACTACTATAGCTAAAAGTAAGATAATCACAATCATCCATTGTGATACAACTAATTTCAAATTCAAGTTTGAACCTTATGAGAAAATGATAGCAGTGCAGGTCATGTTGCTCAATAGAGTGAATGAGACCATATACCATCTATTACTATTAACACAAAGGGCTATGTCTGACATAGTTTATTCAATGAGTGCGATAGTCACTGTCTACCCACAATATTCATTTTAACCACAATTCATCCAAACAAAATATATTAACACTCGAGCAACAAACTGAATTCCTTATAACAAAATTTAAGTAGCATCTTAACAATTTAAAACATCTATGGAAACTAGCACATCAGACTATTATTTTTGCAAGCATTATCTCACTATTTACAAAATAAGCAAATCCTAACACTATTACCTAAAGTGCAAAGTTTCAAGCAGCTTATAAGTGCTTTTTTAACACCCTAGACACAATTCAGATATATGATGCAGAACTAATATCATTTACAAACAACTACAAGCCACATACAACTACAACGCAAAGTAACTAACTGGTCCGCAAATCATAATGTAATAGACTTAACTTCTAAATAGTTAATCTATATACAATCCAAATGTGCAAATCATAGCAACATCTCAATAATTATAACTAACTTGTCCGCGGATCATATCGTAACAGACTGAACTTCAAACCGATCCACAAATCAAATTAAATCAAACTTACTAAACAATTAACATAACACATAATCAAATTACACCTAATTCATCTAATTTAGTTAAATTTACTGAAACATTTTACAAGCCCTAATTTAGGTAAATTGTAAAAGCATAACAAGCAGTGAAGTAATAAAATCCGAACAGAGATGATTGATGATGGTATAATCAGAAATTAACCTAACAGATGTCTTTGAATCGGAGACGAAGACGGTGATTGTGAAGGTGACGGTGTGACGATGGCGATGGTGAAGTGACGACGGTGATCTCGACGTCGCGACGCTAGTGATGGTGACGGTGATGATGGCGGTGCAAGGTGGTGATGGTAACGGAACGAAGATGGTGATGGAGATGCCGGCGATCGTCTGCTACTGCTATGGCTTAATTTTTTTATTTGAGATACTCCGTATTTATGAAAAAAGGGAAGCATGTGAATGAGGGTTAAAGGCACTTAAAGCTACTTATTATTTATTTGTTCCTTTTTTTTACAAGGATTTACTTTTCATTTCTCTAGTTATAAAAGGAAAAAATTTATAATATATGGTTATTATTTATTGAATACATGTTTGATATTTATTTTAAGTTTTTTTTTTTTATATTTTTTTTTTTATTTTTTTTTTTCATATCAGTAGAATATGTATGGTGTTTGTAAGTTATGTTTCAAAAAATATGTTTAGAGGAGAATTGCATCAAAGAAAGTTAAATATATGCAATTTTGCTTTACAAGTTGTTCATCCGTAACGTGTGATAGTATTTACGAATTTTTTTTTATGAATATATGAGTATAGAAGTTTTAATAAGTATAAATGTAATTACCTTTATCTTTAATCATTTTATAGAATTCACTCACAACGACGTGTGAAATAATGACCAAAATTTCGTCACTAATGTTTAATGACGAAATTTCTCGTCACTATTCATGTAATTTAGTGTCTAAACAGTGACCACTTACGAGGTTCGTCACTGACTTTCGACCGATGACCAAAAATAATGACCAAAATTTATATCGTCACTATTTTCATCTAAATAGTGACCAAAAAAAATTCTTGTCACTAAATTCTCGTCACTAAAGCTATTTTTTCTTGTAGTGTTTGTGAGTTCAAAATACTTTACTAGCTCGACATATAAGGATAGGTCGACTGATGAACCATGGTATTCATTTATTTCTGTCGAGCTTGCTATTATAGCAAGGTGCCACAGAAGCTTCTTGGACATAACCAAACCACGAGTCAATGTTTGCATGAAAGTCAAAAATGAGTTCGAGTTTAAAACCTTCATTAGTATTGGTCGTTCAAGTGTTTGTTTCACGTTATGGTTTATGGGTTTATATCTCCTAGTTATATGGCCACACAAGTTCGCGATACGTTTCGACATTACTTTTAGAGGTGATATATTAAAGATGTGAGAAACAACTTGTCTCGTACATTATATGAAATTATAACATGAAATGAAAATGGGTTAGAGGCATACCAACCAACTGTGGTGGTGAGGAACGAGTGGAAACGTGAACGATGGACGAATGAGAAGCAAAACCAAACTCCAATGCTTCCAAGCTTTCAATCACGTCATGTACTAGGGCTAGTGATGCTTTAGAACTTGAAAAC
>JARVZY010003148.1:0-17782 GCA_030686995.1 Artemisia argyi | reverse complement strand
AGTATACACATATATTTTTAGTTAATTAGCTTATTTCAAGCTTATGACCCTTTTGAAATGCATCTGTGAGCCAAAAGCTTCACAGATTATGCCATAAGCTTGGCATTTGCTTATTTATTTGCTTGTAAAGTTTCTAATTCCTTAAACGTATATAGTATCTGTATATATACTAGTCCTAAAAACAGAAAAGCCCAAAAGAAGCTTTAACAAAAGTGATAGCTTCTATTTAAGAAGCTTTGGCTTAAAAAGCCAACTGAGAAGGAAATAAGCTGTTACACAGCTTATCTCTTAGTTTTGAAAAAGTTATTTTTGTTAAAATTACTTATTATTACTTAATATAAAGTTTTGCAAAAAGAAAAACTCAAAAATAAAATAAAAAGCAAAAATGGGTGTGGGTGGATTCGAACCTGAGACCTCTCGCTAGTATGCATGCTTAAACCCCACACCCCTTCCAACTGCTCTGGGGCACCAGTTCCGTTAGTTCATGAACCTTTAATCCATTTAAGCCATTTTGACCCCTTAAGCTTACTTGGACTGTTAAGTTGATAACAGCTTATTGGAATAAGCTGGGTGCCCCATATTATTTTTCCTAGGCTCCTTATTAGTATATTTACTTTCTATAATTTTTTCAGATTTTTTACTGTTCATATAATATATATAATAATTAATATAGTTTAACTACCTTTTAGGAAATAATAAGTAATATATTTTTAAAACTGCTTATTTATAATTTTTACAAACTTTTTATATTTTTTATGTATTCCTGAGATACTTAGGAAGTTTTATAAAAAGTTTCATAATTTTATAAATAAGTTTAGTATGTATAATAATTTAATTAGTATTAATTAGTTTAATTAAGTAATAATAGTTTTAAATTAAGTTTTCTTTTTTTTTATATTAAATATAGTTTTTATATTTTTCTTAGCTTCTTATAAGTATTTTAGAATTATGTAAAAAGTTTTAGATTTTTGTTTGCTTATTTAGTATATATAATAATAAAATTAGTAATTAAATAATAGTAAATATTTAATAATAAATAGAATATTTGTATAATAAATATATTTTTAGTTTCAAAATTTCTTTTATATTAGTTTAAACTTTTCTAAGTGTAAGTTTTATTTATTTAGGTTATTTTACATTTTCTTAGTATTTAGATAATTAATAATAAGTAAATAAATAGTTTTAATTAATAATAATTAGTATAACACTTGTAAATATTATTTTAAATATTTTGTAAATATAGTTATTTATTTTATTTCTTTTAATTTGCATTTAAGCCGTCAAGGCATGCAAATTCCCTCTTTGGGAAAGTTTTGTTTTATTCGTTACGTTTACGTTTATTTAAACTAAACGTACGTTTGTAAATACTATATCATTTTAAGGTTTCTGATTGCACGTTTTTAATGAAGTAGCTGTGACAGAGCTATTACTTTTCACATTCAGTGTTAGTCAATCAGATTCCCATTTTTCTTTATACTTATATTATTTCAACATTACAAGTCATGGTAGTATCACGTTCACACCTCGTTGGGACATAACGACCTGGGGATGTACTTTTCTGTACTCACGTACTTTTCTGTACTTAAGACCCACGGATTAACTTTGCTAGTTCCTCCCGGGCTCCATTTAGATGTTACGGTTGACCGTTCACAAGCGGTTGACTTGTGTGACAAATAAGTGACGGTTCGGGAGGAATCAAAATTTGGCGCCGCTGCCGGGGAGCCCGCAATCTCATTTCCTAGCTTAACTTGACTTCTAGCTTATTGAATAAGCTTGAAATCAGGCTTGCTAGTTGGTCTTAGGGCCTGTTTGGACAGGTGCATTTGGACTTGCTTATTGAGTGCTTTTAGCTTATTAAGGGTACTCTTCTGGTTGTGTCCGCTCATTCTAAGTGCCCTTCACTAATTTTAGCTTATCTCTTCATTAAGTGTAGCTTGTAGCTTGTTCATTCAGCTTGTCAAGGTCCTTAATCTCATTTCAAGCTTTTAAGCTTATTTGCCAAACATTTAAGCTTCCAATCTGCTTATTTTTGAGTTTCAAAGGTTTTGTTTTCACAAAAGTTGTTTATATTCAGTATTTAAATAAGTTTGTAAAAGAAAAACAAGAAAAAGCCAAAAATAAATGAAGTGATAGCTTCTATTTAAGGAGTTTATTGCTTATTAGCTTATTTTCCTTAAGCACTTAGTGTTTTTAAAATTTTCCTAGGTTCTTGTAGTTGTAAAATAATTTCTATAATTTTTTCATATTTTTCTCTTTTCATTTAGTATTTTTAATAATTAATATTAGTTTTTATTAATTATTAATTAGTTAATAATTAATAATGATTATTTAAATAGTCTTAAAAATATATTTTCAGTTTTAAAATTAGTTTTATAATATTTTAGATTTTTCCAAATTTAATTTTCATATTTTTAGTGTATTTTCATAATTAGTTATAATTTAGTGTAGTTTAAATAATTAAAAGTAATTAGGAAATTAGTAATTAATTAATAGTAATTAATTAAATAGTGTAAAAATTATTTTTCTTTTTCTAAAAATTTTCTTTTGTCGTTAGGATTGTAAAAATGTAATTTCATGTCCGTAGGTATTTTATTTTTACAAAACTCGCGTTTTATTTCGTACGCTAACGTAAATTTAAATCAAACAAACGCGTTTTTAGTTTTAGCTCACGTTTTTAGTGTATCTGATTATCAGTAAATGTTAATATAGTGTTTCTAAGTTATTTTCATTCCTCATCTCGTAGTATAATCATCTCAAACCCTTTCCTGTCCAAATTCACCCGATCACAAACCCGTTTTAATACATTTGCACGCCTCGCTGGGACATAACGACCCGGGGAAACCCCTATACTTCCGCGGAGATTTGGTCTGAGACGTTTGACTTAGTTGACCATTCACCTGGTCAATTTAGGTTGACCGTTTGGGACCAATCAGTGACCGTTTCTAAAGGTAAAATGTATGAAACTACTAGATGAAAAGTGATAAAAAAAAATATGATCATCTCTATTCTGATTGTGTTATGTCGTGTTCTTGCATTTTATACATTTTACGGCGTTAAATTAAAAGTAGTGTTGATATCCAATTATGTTTGTACAGGCGTGGTTTCACTTGACAATCACAAGTAAACTTTGGGGGTCCTTATAATGCCACATAAAGGACTTTGGAGGTGCTTACTTTCTGATTAGCAGTCCTAACAATAGGCCGCTTATTTCAAAGTAATTTTTTAAAGGAGTTTGTTTAAACTTATTTGGCTGGCTTATGGCCTTCTTGAAATTTTGAAAAGCGCGTTAGCTAAAATTTGTGGCCTTACGGCCTTATCAACATGAGCTTGGCTTATGGGCTTATCTATAACTTTACAAGAAATTTGCCATTGTATGACAATTTGCTTACCTTCAATGCTCTTTTTAAATATAAACTAAAATATATCAAAATAGGCATTGCGGCAATTTTTTTTTTTGTCACAGATAAAGTATTCATTTCTATGTATTACTCATTTCGGACATATTTTATGTGTGCTTATGATCTGCTTTACATGCAGGTCCAAGATTAAGTGAGGACAAAGTAAAACAATGTGTTGCTCCGAAATTAAATGATGACTACCCTCTAAAGGCAGTTGCTAAGGTACATTTAATGACTACTAGATGCGTAATAGGCAGTTAGGCAATAGGTCAAATGGGTAATTAACTAATTGTTGTACTGTTCAAAACAGATCGGGTGGGTTTATGGTGCCACAAAACAAGCAGTCTCTTACGGTTTGAAGGTTTGCCTACGTTGATACATAATCTGGCGCGAACTGATTCAACGACTCTCCTTGGGCCGTTAGTCGTCTTCTCAAGCCCTAAATAGACCTGTTCAACAAAGAGAACCCGTTAGGAGTGGACCCGAGGCCGTAGCCCCGGGATCCACCTCCGACGGTCGAGTTAGTATTGATGCGTAGTAGCATATTTGAGAATTAGGTTTAGGATAACATGTTATGTTCTGTTGTGAATGGAATCCCAGCTCTATATTTATAGGACATGGATTAGGGTTTAGGCGAAGAGTGGGCCGCTGTCTGCCGGGCCTGGCCCATGTAGGGTCCAGTCCGGACCATACGTCCACAAGCCCCCCAAGTTTAGTATGACATAGCGCGTGGCTATGTTATGCTAAACTTAAGTTCTGTTCATGGCCACGTAGGCCCAATCAACCAAGATGGCATGGCCCATGCGTGCGCATGAGACAGACCATACTGCGCAGCCCACATGCGACAGTGCGCACTGGGATTGCGATTGTGATTGTCTCACAATGGTGAAGGTGGATTCCACATGCTGTATCCTGGGTAAGGGCATACCTTTTGTACCAGTAGCGATGCAACATGGCGCAACAGAAGACGTGCTTCTGTGGCCGAAGTGCGCGCTATGCACAACAAGGATGTGCGTTGTGCGCACTGTGTGCGAACATTACATTCGTCTTTACAACCGACAAAGGACGTCTCCCCTGCGGCAAGATGGTGCGAATATTTAAATCTGTCTTTGTACCAGGCTTGCAATACCTCTTACGTACGATCTGCTTCCAAATATGCCTGCGTGACTTGTACAGAAACAGTGGTATTATATACCCTGGTAGCCCCCCAAGTTTGATGGTGCTACTCGTGTAGGAGCATTAAACTTAGTTATCCTGAAAAACACTTAATGCAAATATTAAAAGTATATGCCGTGAATCGCGACATATAAAACTTAATGTGGTAAAAGATTAGCGCATAACAAAAGTATAACACATAGCATATGAAATTAACACATAAGAAAAGTAGTAGTGCTAATTACACCTATCGTGAGGTTTTACAAACTATATAAGAGAAGTAGCACGTAGCTAATAATAAAAACAGTGCGCGCATGGCGATTGATTGATCTTTTTTTTTTTTTTTTTTTTTTTTTTTTTTTTTTTTTTAATAAAAACAATGGCGCGGATGGAAGTACCGTGACCGCGACTAATAGTTTCGCACGCACAGACGCAGACAGATTTATCGTGACCGCGTAGACTCTAACGTTTTGTGGATGATCGCAGAGGACCACGGCTTTCGTCCAGTGCGCTCATGGTGATTGACTAGCATCGTGGTGCCTGTACGTGACAGTGCGCTCATGGCGCCAATCTGCGAAGATTTCCGAACGCATGGCCTAACGCGGGTAGATTTATCACGACTGCACTGTTCGCGGCTAAAAGATAAAGTAGGTCCGATCGTGCGGACTTAATGTGACTTAGGTAAAATCTTGTTTACCAAGTTTAAAAGATTTATGTAAAATCTTTTTAATATTTAAAAGATAATATATCTTATTTACCAATTCAAAAGATATGCACAAAAATATCGGGATATCTTTTTAAATATTAGAAAATTTAATATCTCACTGATTTATTATCCGATGCGGTATTCACGCGGTAAGATATTGCTATACGATCTGAATCATACGTTTGTTTTGATCCCTTAAAACTGGATTTAACCCAACGATTTTAAAAGAATAGCATGCATGCTGTCTTGGTTTATTTTATGAATAGAAAAATAAATATATAAAATAAGATGTTGCATGCATGGTCATACGTATACATGTAACAGTATGTTAATTCGGTTCTAATTCGGTTTAAAGTTACCGGCTATTGAACTCGTGGTTGCTTTTCGGTGATGTGAGAACACGAAACTTGTCGTAGTCAGGTCCCACGGATGGCGCCAACTTGTTGATACATAATCTGGCGCGGACTGATTCAACGACTCTCCTTGAGCCGTTAGTCGTCTTCTCAAGCCCTAAATAGACCTGTTCAACAAAGAGAACTCGTTAGGAGTGGACCCGAGGCCGTAGCCCCGGGATCCACCTCCGACGGTCAAGTTAGTATTGATGCGTAGTAGCATATATGAGAATTAGGTTTAGGATAACCTGTTATGTTCTCTGGTGAATGGAACCCCAGCCCTATATTTATAGGACATGGATTAGGGTCTAGGCATAGAGTGGGCCGCTGTCTGCCGGGCCTGGCCCATGTAGGATCCAGTCCGGACCATACGTCCACAAGCCCCCCAAGTTTAGTATGACATAGTGCGTAGCTATGTTATGCTAGACTTAAGTTTTGTTCATGGCCGCGTAGGCCCAATCAACCAAGATGGCATGGCCCATGCGTGCGCATGGGACGGACCATACTGCGCAGCCCACATGCGACAGTGCGCACTGGGATTGCGATTGTGATTGTCTCACAATGGTGAAGGTGGATTCCACATGCTGTATCCTGGGTAAGGGCGTACCTTTTGTACCAGTAGCGATGCAACATGGCGCAACAGAAAACGTGCTTCTGTGGCAGAAGTGCGCGCTGTGCGCAACAAAGGTGTGCGCAGTGCGCGACAAAGATGCGCGCTGTGCGCGCTGTTGCGCGAACATTACATTCGTCTTTACAACCGACAGAGGACGTCTCCCCTGCGGTAAGGTGGTGCGAATATTTAAATCCGTCTTTGTACCGGGCTTGCAATACCTCTTACGTACGATCTGCTTCCAAATATGCATGCGTGATGCGTACGGAAACAGTGGTAGTATATACTCTGGTAGCCAACTTGTTGATACATAATCTGGCGCGGACTGATTCAACGACTCTCCTTGGGCCGTTAGTCGTCTTCTCAAGCCCTAAATAGACCTGTTCAACAAAGAGAACCCGTTAGGAGTGGACCCGAGGCCGTAGCCCCGGGATCCACCTCCGACGGTCAAGTTAGTATTGATGCGTAGTAGCATATATGAGAATTAGGTTTAGGATAACCTGTTATGTTCTGTTGTGAATGGAATCCCAGCCCTATATTTATAGGACATGGATTAGGGTTTAGGCGAAGAGTGGGCTGCTGTCTGCCGGGCCTGGCCCATGTAGGGTCCAGTCCGGACCATACGTCCACAGCCTATATTCCGTTTAACCTTTTACTTATGAAAAGTGGGTCAGCTTTGAATGGGTTGTTACAGTGGGTCCAAAGCTTTTAATGATGTGGTATATTTTGATTATGTCAAATACGTTTGCAAATATCTAATTATAAGTATATAACTTGACAAAAATAAGCAATCTAATTGATGCAATATATTGAATTCAATTTGTGAATGTTCAATTGAGTTGAGACTGTTTACGGGTTGTTTTGACACGAAGACTATGGGCGAATCACAACATATTGAGGTTCGACTGTATGAGGTGAATGGACGCATGTGCCCGCATTAGTAGGCCGGCTCCAGAACCCAAAGGAACGATTAATACATTGGTTTTGTTGACCCACATGTATGGTAGAAGAGCCGGTGACATGAAGGTATAGTAATATAATTGATTCGTTATGATATACAACTTTTTTTTACCTTTCGTGTGTACTTCGTTAAGCAGAAATTATGGCACTTTCAGTCATTCAAAAGGCTCCAAAGAAATGAGTTGCAACAATGTTAGAACTATAGACGGTGGTGCAGTGGAGGATGATACCGATGTCACACAAAATAGAGGAAACAAGTCGGAGTATTTTAGCGTAATTGGTGAGAAAACTTTACACGTATTTGCTTATTAGATATCTTAAGCAGGAAGCAAATAATTTTATGCACGCTCATAAGTGATATTTGTCATGCTGCATAAAGTGTGCCTTCTTTGTCTACAGGGCTGACCAAATTGGATGTCCAAATTTGCCTTTATATAGATACTAAGCGGGTGTTTGGTTTAACTTATTTAGTTGGCTTATTACCCTATTTAGAAAAAACAAGTCCATTTTATTGTTTAAAAAAGCTTATAAGCTTACTCTTTAGAGCTTACTAAAAGGGGATTACTAACAGCATGCAGGGTTAGCAATGGTTAGTTTATGCTGCAATATATATATATATATATATATATATATATATATATATATATATATATATATATATATATATATATATATATATATATATATATATATATATATATATATGCTTTATAGATTCAGATATATATGTGATACCAACAATATTTTCTTACCAAACCGTCTTTAATTGCATTATTATTTGGCTTTGGTTTATAAATGCATAAAAGTCAATTCTGGATAATATCAACTTCTCAGTAGCACATGAGTCTTACATTTGTTAGATCTTGAGATTAGCTTATCACTATTGGCCATTTGTTACAATGACAATTTCAGTTTGGTCAATGTTTGCAGTTGGCAACAATTTTTTTTTTTTTTTTTTTTGGTCTTAGATATCAACAAAAGTTGCACTTAATTTGCTAAATTTAAGACCAGTTGTATATTGGTGGACTTGGTAACTTTGGTTTCCGTACACATGCCTTCAATCATATATGATGTTTGTGTAGGTGCCAAGCGTTTAATTGGAAGGAGATTTTCTGATCCATAAGCACAAAGTGACATGAACCAATGGCCATTCAAAGTAGTCCCTGGCCTGGTGAGAAGCCCATGATTGTGGTCAAATCGTAGGCGCCAGAAGAACAACATATTTGACGAATGAAAATCAACTGTTGTAAGGTACATAATTCAGAGGTGGCATTGTGGCCATGCAAGAAAGTGTATTTCGCAAACCTTTTGAGTAAATTGATCATATGTGTTTCTCTTAGAGACAATTCACAGTTTTGGATACACATTAGCTGTCATGAATATGCTAATCACATTAGCGACTCATTGTTACTCCCATCAAAATAGTAAGGTTGACTATTTCAATCTAAATCTATATGGTTGTTTATATGGGTATGACCGATCTCATATATCAAGCGCTTCCGCGCAACGCGCTGGCTACCCCGCTCGTTCGTTTATAAGAGTCAGTAAATGAATATTAACAACTATGACATTGCGTTTAGCTTAAACCACACTAAATGGTATATTCTCTAAATTAAGCAAGGTTATAAATAATGTGAGCCGTGACATGGCGGCATGACCAAGCCTCACGCCTTACCGGTTAAGGCGAAGCTTTTGCGTTTATACGGTGTGGAAAAAGGTGACACAAAATATGAAAATATTTATATATTTATATCATATTTCATATATATCGAATTTACAAAAAGACGTGGCATAAGGCGACGTAAGACGTGGTGTGACGGCTTAATCAAGTTCATGCTTTTGCGGTATCTTTGCACACCTCTTAGAACCATGAAATTAAGTCTATAGACTCATCTATACTACATATAAAACATCAATGACTCTCTCTCCAAAATTTTAAGACTTACAAGAAATTAAGCATGGTTTACAACACTTTAAAGCACCCAATTTTCAGAATTGCAATAAAATAAGCATATTATACAACAAAATAAAGCATGATGCCATTTTAAGACCAAAATTATATCAAACAACATTAATGCTATTAAAAATACCCCATCACCAAAAATTACAACAATTTAAGCGCAATATATAATAACTGCAACCAATTTTTAGATTTACAACAAAATGAGCATAGTGTACAATAAAATAAGCATGATGTAATTTTCAGACTTATTTTCATACTTACAACATTAATGTTATTAAAGTGGTCAATGTTATTAATTACTATAATGACTAATACTTACAAGAAAAGAAACATAGTGTACAACACTTTAATGCACATAATTTTCAGACTTACAAGACAAGAAACATAGTGTACAACAAAATACCACATTAATGCTATTTAATGTAGTCAATTATTTAACTGGTAAGTAAATACAATTAATACATTTATTAAAACACCACTTACAAATACAAATTATCAAGCATATTGTACAACTAAATTAAACATAATTCCAGCATTAAATTTCACTACTACAAATAATAAAGCACATTATTCAAATATTCAAGCCCGAACGGGCAACAGCCAAATAGGCTTAAGCCCGAAAGCGGACCAAACGGGCTCGAGCCCGAACAGGCACGGACCAATGAGTTCGAGCCCAAACGGGCACGAGCTATACGAAATTCTTGATATCCGTAAATTTATTGTTAAAAATAACATAATAAACTAAAATACATTATTTATCAAAAAATTTTATTTCAGAGTATACGCCGTTGCAACGGCGGGTACTCTGCTAGTGTTATATGACGTAGTATAATGATGTTATTGGAAAGTGACAAGTGACAAGTATATATTAACATATTTAACTAATGATTATGTACGCCAGTCTTTTTTTATTGCATTGATGTGTTTAAGACTTTTTAAATGAAACAAACCTATAAACAATAGCATTAATAAAACTTGAGAATTGAAAAATGGACTGGAGAATAAAGAATTGTTTTGGCTGCTCACTGGTCATGGTGGGAAGTACCAAAAAACGAGAAGTGGGTAAACAAATGAGGCGATGCCTTTTAAATGTAGCTATTCACCCATGTCCCTATAACTTTGCGTTATTTATTTCATGCTAAAAACACGGCGTTAACAATGCCGTTATAAATAAACAGTTCTCATCTCGAATCTTAACTAACAAAATGTTTCTTAAAGTTAAATGATGATTTTCTTTTGGTTAAAATGGATTAACATTTGTATTTTATGATATCACATATTGTTATTTAGAAGCACAAAGTTATTAGCGGTAACCCAAACATGATAGTCTAATGTTCAAACTATTGGCTTATACATGGAGTGTAATTCTCAAAAATGCAAACCTAAACTTTCGAGGCAACCACGATTTTAGATAGAAAAATGCTTAGAATCTTTGTTTGAACCAAATCAATCTGTATAAAAAATAACTTTAAGACAACTTTGGTGCAAGTATTAGGCGACTAATCAGTAATTTGGATCTCAGACTCGGCTCAATAACATAAGCCCATTAACTACACAAACCTTAGCGGTCGAGTCTTTCATAGTCGACTCGAAATTTTATTAGAGCAGCCCCAGCTTGTAATATAATTGAGTCGACCTACACGAGTCAACTTTGAATGTTTTCTTGTTGTTCTTGAATAGCATGTAAGTTGATTGGCTTGATCTACCCCAACTTCTCTTAGATTTAGGGTGCGTTTGTTTCATTTAAATGTTTTAGGTCTGAATCTGACTACCACATCTTACTAGTAAGAGGTGGCTAGAACGTCTAAATCTAAACGAAATAATGTTGTTTGTTTTTGTATAATTGTCATAATGATTTTTAGTGCTCGTTTCTGCAATTTATTTAAGTAACTTGTGTAAATATGAAATAAGACTTTTTATCATAAATATAACATAGTTAATAAACCATCAAATATATTATATTAACACAAGTCTTCAATCTCTCTTATCGAGTAAGACAAGTCTCCCACTTCTTACTGAGTAAGATGTTATATGTCTAACTGGATCTGACTCAAAAGAAAAAAACAAACAAGCAAAACGTCTACTCACCTCTTACTGGTAAGAGTAAGAGGGAGCAAGAGGGCTAGTAATTTTATTTTATTTTATTTTATTTTATTTTATTCATTTATTTAAAAAAAAAAAAAAAAAAAAAAAAAAAAAAAAAAAAAACACCCTCAGGTGTCGTTTTCTTTATTTTGTTATAGTAGAATATGCTAACAACACTAATTAGCCCACCTTTTTATTTAAAATATATCGATAACTTTCTAAACAAGGTTTTGGTACAATAATGCGAGGCGTGATGTGGCGGCGTGACCAAGCCTCACGCTTTAGCGGCTAAGGCGAAGTTTTTCCGATAAATGTCAGTTAATAATGGTTCATTTATTAACAGTTGGTTTTAGTTGGTTGGCTGATTCGGTTCGGTTAAATCGGTTTTTGGATTTGTTTTCGGGTTTTCTGATTAGTTTGCACAACCTTAGACATTCTTGACCGGACGACACATATATATGCAAGTCTAATAAAACTTTAACTCAAACAAATGACTAATTTTAGCTAAGTAAATTAATTCCCAAACACGCTTTTCTTTTAGCATGGAAAAAGTGTTCTGTTTTTCTAAGCCGGTCATTATTTATTTATTTATATTCTCTCAATGTTAAACAAAAAAGCAATGAATAGCAACAACATTTATATTCTCTCATGTTGCGTGATTGTTTATGCTTTACTACGTGTGACTTGAATAGGAACTTCAGAATACTTGACTCATAAAACTAGCGTGCCAAATAAAGTTTTGATTAAATTACACTTTTAAACTTCTATGTTTTGTATATATGAAGATACTTATGTAAGTATGTCACGACATGTTATTGTCTCTTGGATTACGGATTACTCAAAAAAAAATTAGCGATTTTACTAGTTGGAGTTAGGGGTGTCATAAAACCCGACCCGAACCCGACCGGGTTCGGGTAAACTCGGGTCAAATATCATATTCGGGTCAACCCGAATTGCCCTGAGTTCTAAACAAGGTCGGGTTCGGGGATTTTTTTAGCCTTGACCCGACCCGAACCCGAGTTGACCCGACTAAACTAACACTTTACAATGGAAAAATAATCAGTTTAAATAATATTAATAAATGAAAGAGGCTGCAAATTATAAGACGAAATTTTGGTTAACAATGTATTAAATTTTGATTAATATTCGACTATAATTAAGGAAAGAATATTTCATTTTTTAAAATTTAAAATGTAGCTATAATTTCGGTAATCTTTTATCAGAACATTTTTTAAATTTTTTTGAAGTTGTACATTTTTAAAAATCAAATATGGTTAATTAAATGTAATTAAAATCCAGTTTTGAAATGATTCAGCTTCAAATTATTGACCTGAAAATATTCATCATCTAAAAAACATGAAGAATTTAAATAAATTAACAAACATGAATAACTTAAATTAATCAACAAACATAAATTCGTATAAATGGCACGGCTTCCTCAATAAGTTTTGCTAAACATTGATTTGGAAATAGATTTTAATCCCAAAAAATTCTCAACAAAATGCCCAGCTTAATGAGATGGTCAACGCTTTCTAAATCTTAGCCATAAGTTTAATGTGTAGATTCTGTAAAATTTCAAATTCAAAATATTTGTTTCCTAATTCGCAAATGAAATGAAATGAAATCAAATTAAATATATGATTATTTTTGAATTATTTTGAAAAAAAAATACTTGATTGTAATTCATAACTTAACGTTATCTTCGTCGGAAAATTGATGCCGTAACATGATTGACCGGGTAATTACAATAAAACATAAATATAAATCGTTTATCAGAAAATTGGTATTCAAGATAGCCGGACGGTTCTTGGTATCCGTGATGTCGCCAGAAATCAGAAAAAATTTTGAGTTTATTGTTACACAAAATCCACATATCAAAACAAATCAAAAATTCGAGTTTATTGTTACACAAAATCCATACCATCTGAATCTTACTCAATGATTCAAACCTTTTGAATCTTATTCAATGATCCAAACATTTTATATCCGAATACAATGAAAAATGGTTACTTGATTGTAATACATACCTTTTTAATGCGATAAGGTTATCATCACATACGCAGTCGGAAAATTGATGGCATAAAACGATCAAACTGAAAACTGCAAAATAACAAAACACTAATTTTTTTAGGAATTAATAATCAAAATGAAAACAATAACACAAACCTAAATTAGAAGTCAAGATATTCGAACAGTCTTTGGCATCCGTCATGTTGCTCGAAAAACAGTTTTGCATAATTTGATTTATCATCCGATGAATGATTGATTTATGATTTAAATCAATGGAATGAATTAACGGTTTTAATCAATTGAGTTTTGTTCCAGATTTGTGATAGAGAGGAGGAGTGGAGGAGTTTAATTTATATAGATGGTTTTAGGGATTGATGATTATTTTATTTCAAGATCCAATTTCAGAGGATAGGTTGGGGGAGTGATTTTCGGATGTTGATTATTATGAATTGTGAAACGGTTTAGTAATAGTGAGAATCAGTCAAATGAATGCATTAACAATCCACCAATAGTTTTCTGTCAGCAAGGATGCCACGTGACTTTTCTCTCTCCTCCACCTAATTTCTTATTGACATGTCATCAATCCAAAACAGGCTATTATATAGGTTGAGATTAGGTGAGGTCTATATCCATATACGGAGTTCCTTAAACTAAATCTATACTATTAGGCTTCCCACAGTAGTATTGATCGATCGATCATTTCATTCAATCGGATTCGATCGTCGTTGATGTGGTGGAATTTTGGCGATCGATCGCTTCACGATTTTTTTGGAACTTGATATGGTGGATTCAGGGACTTTTGCTTTCTTACAAAATCTGATAATTCTTCATATAAAATCCTTCTCTTTGCTACATTTGTTAAGGGGGTGTTTAGTTATATTCCATATATGATATTCTTCTTCTTGTATAAATTTTATTAATCAAAATTTGTTTAGGGGGTGTTTGGGTATGATATCTACTTCACTAAATTTATGAGTCAAAATCCAAATTAAAGGTATAAATTTGTTTGATTTCTATATTTTAACAAATTTGAATATTTTTTTATCATAAATCCGCTGCATCTTTACTTCATTTGTTTAGGGAGTGTTTAGTTATAAGGACTGTGTATAATGATCCTTCTTTCTTGTTTATTGGTCAATATTTGTGTCTTAACTTTATTTGCTTTAGGGTGTCTTTGGGTATAAAATAAGAAACATGACATTGATGAGGTAACCCGGTAACCTTGAGGGAAGCATTTAGTTGTACAATTTTAATCATTTTTTATATTTACTATCTTAAATTGTTAAAAATAAAGTTAGGTAACCTCAATTACATATTGAAAGTAAGTTGAGTATCTTTTTATTCTGCTGATAAAATGACAAATAACATCTTTCGAAAAGTCGAAAATAACATACATTGCACAAAATTTAAATTGAATACCCAAAATTTAAATTGACCTTAAATGTAATACATTTTTATGAGATTTGCCCGATAAGTAATCATATGACCACACATGAATGATATAATTTGAGATATCTATGCACTCTTGAAAAGATCAAGGATTTCAGGTTTGCATTCACCTTCATGCTTTAAGCTAAAGAAGCGACAAGATGTTAAGAAGGATTGTCTCAAGTTAAGTTGTTTTTACAACTTGAGTCAAGTTGGACATGTGTGAGCCATTGGATTTGATCCAATAGCTCAAATCAAAAAAATTTCTTTTGATTTGAGCCATTGGATCAAATCCAATGGCTAACATATGTCCAACTTGATTCAAGTTGTAAAAACAACTTGAGAGAATCCTTCCCCTTTTGCCATATATAGGACGAACGGATCGGGAAGCAATGAGCCCAACAAGTGAGCAAGCCATCGACCTCCAATCAACAGAAGGAAAAACTATCAAGAAAACAGCTATACAACTTTGTACAAATTAATTAACAAGAACTTCATTCGCAAGAAAAATATATAATCAGAAGCAAACTATTATGACGATATTTACAAATTCTTTCGTAGATGCATTAGTTTTCTTAAGTTTTCTAAATCTTTTATATATAATAAAACAAAACCACAAGTGGGGACTTTTCCATTTCAAAAAAAATCAAATCATACCTTATTTAGTAATAATTTTATTTTAAAAAAAGATTATTTTCTTATTAGGTAACATTTTATATTTATCCATAACACAAGTAGAAGATAAATATAAAAAATATAGATAAGATACAATTAACAATAAGATTAAAATTTTTAAATAATTATCTTTAATAATCAAAAACTATAATTAAACATCATAAATCAAATTAAACAAAGATTAAATTATTTGTTTTTTAATAAATAAAAATATATGATTTAAAAAAAAATTAAAAAAAAACACGCGCGTGCACGGGTATTATAACTAGTATAACTTATACAAAATATCTTGCCTTTATTTAGAAAATGAATTTATGACCATTTGAGTCCTTCTTCGGCTTAAGTTTTTAATCAGAATAGTTTTAATATGTGGTTAGAACTCGTTTTTAAAAGACAATATACATTACGAGATGTTAGCCCAATATTCTTAAAACAAAGTAGAGTTAAAGCCATCTAATACCAATAAACTTTCTTAAATGTTCAATTGTCATGAACCCAATAAAATATCATAATACGTATCAAACTTTGTTGGTTTTGAGTTGATATCATCAAAAACTCGTTTTTTACCTCTAGAATCCTCGTCATGTCATTAACTGTAACGTTATTATCTAAGTCACATTCTTTATACTACATATGTGTTCTTCCCAAACTGAAAGCTATTTTACAAAGAGCACTAACACTTTAAACCTCAAAATTGCACAAGGACACAAGGTAAAACCTAAATTGCACAAGGTAAAACCAACAAAATTTGATGGTTATTGTGGCATTTTTTTCAGTCTATGACCGATAAGTTAACATTTCAATGCTATTAGATTGTTTTAACCCTACACTACACGTAAGCAACTAAGAACAAACAAATCCAAGTAATCAATTTAACCACCGTTGCTGGTCATGACACATAAGCAAAAGTTTGCTATTAAACTAAAATCTGAAAGTTTGATGGATATTGTGATATTTAATTAGGTCTATGACCGATAAGTAAACATTTAAGAAAGTTCGTTTTATCACTTGTCTAATGATTCTGGTTTAATTGTGCTCCACAAGATAATGTTGGGAAATCTCGCTATTGAGACAGAATAAACGATACAGTAAAAAAGTTCAACTCCATGTACAGTATATTGTGCTTGGTGACTTCCATGAGGTTCAGTTTAATTTTGATAGATATATATGGAACCAACTTTTGTACTAGAAGTGCCAAGCACTTTAATGATTTTAGTTGACCTTCCAAAAAAAGTTCAATTGTAAGAACAAGTTTGGGACCAAATTGGTAAAAAGTTAACTTGATGTAGAAAGGTTTGTTCATACTGGTTATAGTAGTCCATGGCTTCTACTTTGGGCTCACAACCAACAAGCCCAACTGAAGAAGATTGAAGATGTACTTACTTCAAGGTGTCATTGATGATTTTTGTGGGAACTCTTGTCATAGTATATTTTAGCATTAAATATGCAAAGGGTCAGTGTCATTCAAAACACACAAGTATTTAATTTCAAGGTACGTACAATTGACGATTTGGTGGTAACTATTTTCGTATGTTCTAGCATTTAATAATATACGAGTGTCTTAAGTTATTTAATTGGTCGTCTATAATTCATAACTCCTTGTAACCAATCATTGTAATAAATGTATTAGTAGCATTGAATTAAATGCATCTTTATATATAAAAAAAGACCTTTTATTATAAAACAGGTTCAGGATACGATTACTTTGAGGTGTGTATTGTAGTAGTCGTTAAGCTTTTTTTAGGTATTTAAAACTTCTGTTACGCATGAACATGATCTTCTTACAAGTTTAGTGTTATATCAAAACACATGCACTATGCATTAAATTACAAAGAAGTGTAGGATTATGAACCTCATAATGGCGGATAGACATCAACTACTAAAACACTATGATTAAACCAAAAGATAAAACATTTTTTTTTCCTCACATACCACTCATTGTGGATGCCAATTATCTGTCAAGTATGTCTTTAAATCCCAATTTAGACCTTCAAGATGTCTCAAAATAAAAAAATAGTTGGACTAATGTACGTATAGTACTGCTTAATCTTGTCTTTTGAGAAGAGTTGGCACTTACAAAAGCATCAACAAATAAAACTTCAAATCTTGTAATGTATTTAGATGTACTACAGTACTAGGGAAACAAAAAAATGTAGACACTACTAGCAGTTTTGATATTCAAATTCTAAAACGACGCAGGTGTCAATTTTACCAAAATGGTACTAGATAAAATGAAGCATAATATATGGTGGGCCTATGCACTTTTGTAAATAGAATGCTCAAACCAAGCAACATACCATATAATAAATAATAATGATCAAATTTGTCACATCTAACTCTTTTTCCTAAGACCCGTCGATTAAATATCTCGCTAAAAACACAAATGATGTTCACTTTCCA
>JARVZY010003147.1:0-26613 GCA_030686995.1 Artemisia argyi | reverse complement strand
TTAAGTATGACTTAAAGATTTTTCATGAACATCATGTTTTGTTTTATCATGCTTGATTACAAGATGATTTGGCAATATTAATATCTAATTAAAAAGTTATTAGATAACTTGTGTAATATTCTAACAAGAATATGTTTGATTATAGAATTACATCCTAAATCTGGAACAGCTTCCAAATTCTATAGATGAACAATTTTTCAATTATTGTGAAAATTGTCATAGCCAACAAACTTGAAAGTTTGAAGGGCATCAAACATTACACAATAGATATTAATGTTTACGGAAAGTTTTAATAGCATATTGTTGTTGCATACAATGATGTTATTGAAATTGAGATGACACTCAATACTAGTTATGGTAAGGATTTCGTTCTTTGCTATATGAACTAGTTGTGCTTACTAAAAGCATAGTTGCATTATACATTAAAAGAATAAGAATACTTTAAACTTTAAAATGTTTGGAAGTTTAATTATCATAAATTGGTGGTTAAGGATGTCTCACATTTTATGAAATATTATATGGCATTGTCAAAATAGTTGAGTATGCACATACAAGAACTTTACTAGTTGAATTCTTGAAATAAGTATTCTTAAAATTCCAATAGATCAAAGTTGGATGATTTATGTTTTGTCAACAAGTAGGAATGTTATTACTTGAGACATAATTCATCAACAAGAGTTATCATGCATTGATCTATTTAGTATTTGGATAAGGGATGTTAAACAATTATTATAATAAATTTAAATACATGGTATGTTTAATTTATAATAAATTGTATCCTATATTTGTATGTTTAAATCCATGAATAAAGGTTATTCTTAAATTGTCCGTTGTCAGTTAATAATATGAGAATATTATTAAATTAAGACAAATCTGAAGGTTGGTATAATATACTTAAAGTATATTGATGCGTAGTCATGCCATTTCAGATGATATTCGATGATACTGAATATAGGACTTATCCCAACTACATGATGTTACTTTATGGATTTAGTTATTAAGTAAATCATGAGAAGTTATCCTCAGACTTGAGATGCAAGATAAGTGTCATGAATGTAGTACATTTTTGTGGAACAACTTAACGCTATACGTAACTGGTAGTCATAAGGGTTGTTTTCGGAAGTGTTACAAAGTTTGTGGGTTTTGCTTGTAGTCAAGATAGAATTTGTTCCTTCAAATTAATTTTTGGAGTTTAATACTGCTGGGCCCCTCGTAGGGTTGTCAAGATGTTTGCATGGCCGTGCCCAAGATCTCCCCTGAATATGTTCAGAAGATTTGGTAATCTTGATCAATCATAAACAACGAGAAACAGAATGGTTAATTAAGGAATGACTTTAATCCATATCCTTATTAACGTGGTATTAGAAACAAAAGGATAATAATAATGAGAAATCATTAAAAGGTTTTTCCAGGAGCCTTGCTCGAGATCGTACTAGAGGCATCGGCGTGTTGCAAGACGCTAACCGATATGATTACACTATTAAAATATGTCCAAGTGGGAGCTGTTAGAATATGGACATTATTTTAGTAGACGTATGTTAGGATCGAACTCGAGATCACGGGATTGCACACAATACGTATGAAGAGAAAAAGTAATAATTATTTATAAAATGTTATAATTAATTATTAAACACAAAATAAATAATAATAATTAGTATTATTGATTAATGGCTAATTATTTATTAAACGAAGATTAGGAAAGTAAATACTAGACAAAACATGGAAACAAGAGAAGGTTCCGGAATCCCCTAGGGGATGCCAAACCGATCGGCCCAAGGAGTGCAACCCACCTCCTTTGTGCCTTGAGCTCCAAGTTTTGTGTAGTATATAAGCAAACCCAAGATGTATGTTTTTCTCATAACTTGTACACACACATCTTGGTGTTTTCTTCTCTCCTTCTTTTCTTGTTCGATCCATAAAATAAAACCATAAGGGTTTTCGATTTTCATAGATCTAAAAAGGTTTTGTGTTTATTACTTGCATAAACTTTTTCTTGAATTAGTACGTGTGTACAAGAACGTGATTCAAACACATTATTGTTTGATTCTTGGATTGAATTACAAAAAGGTAAGGGGTAATTCTTATAATCCTTATAAACCCTAATTAGGGTTCTTGGTTCCGGAAGATTGCATTGATTCTTGTTCGGGCTAGAATCACAAAGGTACGTTTACGATTTAAATAATTGATTAATTAATTACATGTTATTCGATCTATTATAATTGTTTCCGCTTATGTTCACTTTGATGTACTTGGTTTATTTATATGAAGGTCATGATATAATAATTCCAACAACATTTGGTCTCTACTCACTAGTAAATGGCCCTCTTATTGTATTTTGACAACTTCAAAAAATCTCATGCTTGCAGTTGCATATTTAATCAATGAATTTATATATGTGTTTATATGATTCGTGATCTGTAGATAACTATGATCGAGTGCTGAGATTATAAAATATTAGGGATGGCAAAACATCCGAGCCCGACGAGAAAACCTAAAACCCGAACAAATTGGGCAGGACATGCTTATCGCATTAGAAGGCGGTTTTGGAGCCTAAACGGTTTTTCTTTTTGGGTTCTGGCCGGTGAGCGGGAGATAACAAAAATACTTAAGGTTAAAGTTGAATAAGAAAGACTTTAAAAGTCAAACGAAGACTATTTTTTTAAGACGGAGTGAGTAACAATTATTTATAAAACTCGAGTCTTAAAGATATGTCAACAGAAACCCATATTTTATCATATACTAGTCATGCGTCCTCGTGCGATCTTAATACTTAATAAAAAGTTAACCTTTAACGATGTGTACTTAAAATTAAAATTTATTGTACACAATTTTTTAAAAGATGGATTTCATGAAATTCAAGTTTTTATATTAATGTATTTTTATTTAACTATATGAGTACTCGTGCATAGCAACGAAATTTTATAAACGGAAAATAATAAAAGTTTGAGGATTGGGGATTAAACATAACGTTTTGAAACACGGTTCGACACAAGTGGTTCAACCGGCTGAACCGTTCCGGTCGAAAACGGGTCAACCCGACGGGTTGCGTCGAAGAAACGAGTCAAATTAAACCGAGTTAACCCGCCGGGTTTGAAGCGTCCTGAGTCAACTCGATTTTCGATGTATATTAATAGTTTCCTTTTGAAACATATATTTTAAGTTTTTTCTTACTTAATAAGGAGTACATAAATTTTTCTAACATTTCACATATTAACTTTTTTACTTTTTCCCATTGACTATTTTGTTTCATATAAATTTTTCTAACATTTCGCATATTAACTTTTTTACTTTTTCACATTTACTATTTTGTTTTATATGTAGTATAGATCAGTGTTCTAAAAGGCGCGCCAAGGCGTTGCCAAGGCGCGAGGCGTGGCCTCGGCGTCACGAAATGGACTAAGGCGTGAAGTCTAGGCGTCGTGTAAAAAGGCGTGAAATAAGGCGCGAAAAGGCGTGCCAAGGCGCGCCTTATCGTATGGCGTGGCGCCATTTTTAGAAGGGGATGATGTGGGCTTAAATTTTGGGCCTAGTAATTTCTAAACATGGTTCAAATTTTCACTTTATTTCTTATGCATATCACTTTTTGTAAGCTCATCTTTTGTAAACTCGATATGCATATAAAATATGATATTATAACATAAATGATAAATATATAAATATTTTTTCGCCGCCTTAGTCACGCCGCAAAAAATGCCATGGCGAAAGCTTAAGGCGTGGCCTTGCCGCCACACCACGCCTCACGCCATTTATAACATTGGTATAGATATAAAAATGAGTTGAAAGCTCAAATCTGTCCACCAGATGTTAAGTATGGCCCAAATCGATCCATCAACACAGAAATGAGTTGAAAGTTGAAACACTTGTTTAGACTCTAGATCACAAGGTAATACAAACAACACTTGAGCGACATTATTTTGTTCAACTGCATTCATTATTCTGTTCAACTGCATTCCAAGATCTAGTTTAAAACCTGTACATAAGTTCCTATATAAATTTTATTCCAATGTGTATTGTTGGATTACTATCATGAACAACCGAAAAATGAAAAATGAAAAATAAAAGTAAAAAATAAATAAAAATTTTGATGGCCCTTTTGAGCTTTAGGGCCAAGAAGTGATCAGATTCAGTGTCCTAGGAGGTTATAATTGTTGTAATCAATTTCTTTCAGATGGAGGCAACATAAAATGCATTCTGGCAGTTCTTCAGCCTTGGTACCCTGTATCAAGTTCAAAATTTGTGATATTGGCCTTAAAGAAACACGGTTAAAAATGATGAAACTTTTCTGAGTACCAACCTGGATCGTGAGGCCGAAATCAATGTTACAATGCTTCAATCGATCTTGAAATGCTCCAAAACCTTTTCTAGAGATGTAACTAAATCTGTGCATATCCAAATCAATCTCGAAGTAGTTTTCTCCCTGTCAAATTTTCAATGCAACAATATTATGAATTCTTAACTAACCAAACCATCTCAAGTTTAATTTTCATGCTACAAATAATAAGATGGAAATGCCACAAGCACAGAGCTTCGTAGAGATCTACCTGATAAAATTCATGCTGGGGACGTGAAAGGACAGGTTTCTCATTGTAAGCATTCATCAGCTTTTTTTCTGTTGAACTTAACTGAAGATCATCTAAGTTGGTCAGTCGTCCCAAGATCTTTACTCTATCCCTGCATGGTGCGATTGAATCTACGGGGAAACCTTTAACCCTTTCCACCTCATCATCAATCATTTTCTGTTACATGATCAAACCACTATTCGGTAAAACTTGAATAGATATAAAAAAATTAGAAAGAATAAATATGACCATCATACCCTGATATTTTCTTGAAAATGAAGTGGGAGCTCGTCATAGTTTTCAGATAGCTTGAAGTAAAATACAAAACTCATTCCTTCTCCGTCGTATTCAGATTGAAAAAGAGCAGGCGGATAGAGCGGTATCTGATCAAAGTGAGATAATGAGTTACAAAACTATTCATCAATCTAGGTTATATTTAAGTACTCTTGTGTAAGAAGGAGCAATTTCAGCCCACTCATGTAATGATTGGACAATTTGGGTTTACTTCATTGTGAATGTGTAAAACTAACAGATTAAACAGATAAGAAACGGGTTACAGATGACCTGTGTTTACAAACTCCAAAAGTGTTTTTTTTGAGAAATTGGCCATTAATTAAGTAGTGCTTCGGTATTCATGCTAAATAGTAAATATATTAAATTTCTAATGAAATCTTAAACGACAAACCAATAGATGGTTGTTGTTAGGTCCCCATGACCCGCACCTTTTGCCACCTACACTTTGCCAGGTGCTCTGTGTCGAGATATTTTCTCATTCTTGTAGGTTATGAGGTTAGAAGCTACTGTAAAAGACAGTTAACTAGAGTGTGTTGTGTCCAAATTACATAGTCCAGGGTGAATGATGCAGAAAAAGAGAGTACTGAAATGTGTTAATATCAAGCAATACAATCACACTTGACTTATTAAAGCAAGACAAATGCCAGAAACTATTACTGAAGATGTGTCAATACCTGAAGATTTACAACAAGTAAAGCGGGTACTTTTCCTGATGATTCAAATATCGGAAGTTCAAGAAGACGTGCAATATGATCAATTTTACGTGGAGATAAGAACACATCAACGCCAATAGGATCGAAAGCAGCATGGTTTGAAGCATTTTCTTTCTTTTTATCTCTGCCAAAAGACACAACCATCATACTGTTAAAAACAATGATCATAAACAATAATAATATCAGAAAACAATAATTTCAAATATGACATCTGCACGGTTCAGACATCAGCACTTTGTTTACCATCAACATTCATTGAAACTTGATTAATTGAAAGATACTACCTTGATTAGAGAACCATCATATTGTTAAGACTAATGATCACACAACATAATAGTCCGAATCGCAAGTTCATAGACTGATTTGCTGTCCCTCCATATCCACAACAAGTATCACTTTAGGTAAACATGAATATCAAATTCTTGGATATGAAATGTGGTAATGCTAAGATAACATAATTTGAAGTATAGAGAGGAAATTTCGACTTGGTTATCTAGAAGGTTGGTTCTATTTTACTTGTAATGGGTCAAACAGATGACCATTTTGTAAGTCACAAAAAAAAAAATGCTTACAACCTTCTACAATTGTCTTGTTCAAAGAATTTGATTATTATTTACAATCACTTATGTTATCATAATTAGATACATAGCTTATTTATAATGGAAGGGAAATCTCAACCTATTTACTCATTTAGAACCGTAACCCAACCCTTCATACCTGCCCAGTTTTATACCTCTATAAAAAAACATAAATCTAGATCTGATATCAATCTTGTACCTTAAATAATTATGTCCACGGACTTTAAAAGTACTTGGCTCAAGCGGTGACCAGGAGTCAGACATTTTCTTGTCAATAGGACAACATGGAACTTGAGAGCCAGCTGTTGGTCTTTGTAGCACAGCTTTTGGGGAGACTGAAACAGAACACAATGACAGCAAAAATATTTACAGATGACACAAACAGAATTAAAAATATATATATATATATATATATATATATATATATATAGAAATGGAACCAATGAGAGGGTATCAAGGTGCAGCTGGCTCGTCGGATTTGTGTGATTCATAAAAGTGTTCAATTTTTTTTTTTTTTTTTTTTTTTTTTTTTTTTAAATAAATTCATAATTTATAAAAAAAATTGGCAGTCATTATATATAGTTATAAAGAATTTACATATTTCACCCTCTTGAAATATTTTCTGGCTCCACTACTTGTGGCAAATATGAGTCTTACATATGGATATATTGGATGGATTTTCCCTCCATTTAAAGGAAAGCATAGAAGTAACTTTCTTCTTTGCGCTTGGGGGGCTTGAGCATTGTGATTTACTATTTACGTCAGTAGAGGTGATGCAAGTAAGGCATGGGAGACAATTATTTTGTAGAATTCCAAGACTGTGAGATCCATCATCATATATAGTAGACACTCCATCTATAGATGATGGTTTTACTTCACTTGGTCTCCTAAGCGAATTAGAGACGGAGGATAAGGCAGCACCATTGACATGATCAGAAAATACCGGTGTTACTGAAGAACTAATGGAACCGTTTTGAGATATGTTATCTGTGCATTAATAAGTCACAAATTAGGTCCATACAAAATGTCAATTCTGAGATCGAAAAACATTAATGTCAAAATAAATTGGATGATTATATTATACTAAATGGGTGTTTGATTAGCTTAGTTTCCAGGCCTATGGGCTTATTTGAATTTGAAAAAGCTCATAAGCCCACTTTTGCGGCTTATCAGCTTATCAAGTTGAGCTTATGAACATTATATAAATGTTAAGCTCAACTTGATAAGCTCATGAGCTCAAAAAAATGAGCTTTGAGCTTTTCAAATTTAAAGCTTATAAACCCAAGAAATAAGCTAATTGAAACAACCCCTAAGTGACATGTTATGGACTTCTGGTGCTAAGTTTAAAGCATGATGCATACCAGTTTTGATTTTGGGTGTTTGGAATAGCTAATTCACCTTGAGCTTATGGACTTATAGCTTAAAGCATGATGCATAAGCTCAGTTGATTAGCTTAAAGCCGCTTATCGGCTTTTCCAAATTTCAATAAGCCCGTAAAAGATAATCCATAACATTCTAAATAGGTTAATTAAAAAATATACCTAATTTCCCAAAATTGGTTTATTTTCATCAACTATTACTCTATTACATTTTAAATTAGTCAGAAAAAAGTATTACCATCTTGAGTGCTGTAGAAATCTTCGTCACCATCGGAGTCGATCCCATCTGGAGTATCATACCAAGATTCCGAATTCCCTAACAACACCAGAAATTAATTTAAAACAATAATAATAATTACGTTAATCAAGTAAGCAGATAAGTGTTTGAATTATCCAAAATGCTTATGCTTATCTGCTTGGTTGAGACACGCTTATTTAAAAGTGCTTATTTGATATGATCAGATTCTAACCTTAAAATAACCAGTATAATCAGCAGGTTTGGACAAGCTTATTTCAAAGAGCTTATTAGACATTATAAATGCCCAGAGCGTTTACAACACGACCCAAACACACCTCACTCACATAGTCACATATATTTGAGCAATTAGATTCCAAATTCTCTTTAAACAAAAGATGGAATCTTATTGCCAAATTTACAATATAAGCAAAATCCAAAAACACTATTTCCTGAAACGTCTATTTCTAGGTAGAATAAGCAATCTCTCACACCCTCTTAAAGGCTTATTTTCTAAAAATGTGTTTCATTCCAATACTACTATTAATAGCTCATTTTTTACTACTTTCTTAACTTAATCATACTTTGCATCTACTTCAAATCAATACAAAAGTATAAAAAAACAAGTATAAACAATACCTTGAAATGTAGGATTTCGAAAAGATCTACGGTCCATAGAATTACTAGCAACAGCAGCAGAAGATCCTGAATATCGATTATTGGCAACATCGTTTTTGGACTTCCCACCAATTCTTCTCCTCCTACGTTTCCTCTTTACATTAGTTACTCCATTAATCTGTGATGATGTTGTTTCATGATCATGTTTCTTATCACGATGTAATCCAACAGGTACACATCCTTTTGCTTTCGATCCACATACTCCCATATCTCCAACAGCATAGATCGGTTGATATAAATATATTTATATATATGATCGTTAGATTGTTTTATATAAGATTGGACTTTTTATAAAGATGTTGTTGACTGCCACAAGTGGCGTTGTATGTCGATAGATGTGAAGTGCTCTGCAGTAATAAAGGTCTGTAAAAAAGAATAAATGGTACGAAAACTGAGACATGACGTCATGATGATGATGATAGTTTCTGTTTTTAGTGCATTGTTTTTACACGTACTTAAATGTTGTGGTACCTACGATTCTACGATGGCAAATTAATTCGACACATAACCTCTTTAAAGAAAAAGAATGTTTTGCTCAAAAAAAGAAAAAGAATGGCAAGTTATCTGTAGAGTATTTTTCTTTTTCTTTTTCTTTTTCTTATCTTTGTTTTTTAGCCGTCTAAATAAAATAAAAAAAATGCAAACATGATACACATTGTGACCGTAATTTTTATTCTGAAGAGTGAAAGATTGACTACGCATAGCCGTGGATTTTACCACATGTGCTAATTTTATTCTAAGGAGTGAAATGACATGTGCTAATTTTACGACATGTACTAATCACAAGTTTGAAGTCATCATCACACCGACACAACTCACACAAATAAGGTAAACTCCTTCATTTCTTTAAAAAGGTCAGTGTGGTTACATTAATGTTGTTGGCGTCATACAGAAATTAAATTCGGTTATTCTTGCATTTTATTGATTATAGTCACAAACTTTCACAAGTAAGTCACCCTTATATGAGCAGTTATTTCCTTAAAGTCTATAATACTCGCATCACTTCATTTTAATGCATCACTTTAGCTTGACTAACTACATATATGTAACTACTTTCATGGACTTATCTATTTACTCCCATAAGCTTAATAATATGGTATTATCTAGCAAGTGTCCCAGGGCATCTGTTAGAGTACATTAAATCAAATCGGACTTTCTTTTTTATTTAGAAAATGTATTTAACAAGTATTTAGGTTGTCGCGTGTTGCTTTGGAGCCAATTTATATCTTATACTTTAAAAATAAACTTAGCGGATGAAGTTGATATATAACGGACATGTGTATCAATTATATATATATATATATATATATATATATATATATATATATATATATATATATATATATATATATATATATTTTGAAAGGCTATAATGTATTAAAAAATAAAGGCTCGAAGAAGGAGGCCTAACAAATAAAGGAAACAAGAATGAAATACAAACCGAACAAAGCAACTACAAAACCTGAGAACTACCGGACCCAAACACCCCTAACTAAAAAAGCCATTACATTCTAGATATCACAGACTTTGGACTGAAAATCCAACAGCTCCGGTCAAAAGGAATGGGAGAACCACGGGCTGCAATCCATAATTTTGAAAGCCGAATGTATAGACGGGAAGATATCTTTAGACTTAGAACTTGTGATTCAATCTAGAGAAGCATTAACCACTTTATTTCTTCACTTCCAAATAGCACACTAGAAAACTCCATTTAAAACTTTATTGAGCCTAGGGCAGCTCAAGTTTCCAATATTACCCAAAGCGATATCATGGATAGAGAACGAAGGGAACAATATCGGGAAATCAAGATGCCACCAACTCCAAATCTTTCTCTAAACCAACATAACCCGTCGGCACTTGATAAGGCAATGATCAATCGATTCCTCTCCCACATCACATAATGGATATAAGACAGAAAGGATATTAACACCTCTCAAAATAAGATTAGTCCTAGTAGCAAGTTTATTAAGCGAGGCTCTCCAAACACAAATGTTAACCTTACGAGGAATCCAGGAGTTCCAAATGTGATGAATATCGAGCTTAGCATCAGCAAGCAACAAATTTCGAATAGAATTAGACAGCGACTTCACCTTGAAAATTCTAGAGGTGTCGCGTGATCAAGACCATTTATCGGTTGCATCATGAGAAAGGGTTAAGTTACCAATAGAGGCAATAAGAGAAGAGAGATCATCCAATGCCCTATCACGAGGATGGAATCGCCAGGCCCACTTTCCTTCCCAAACACTGTCGGAGAAATACCATCTATCACTAATTTTACAATCCGGGGAGCAATCAAGAGCAAACAGCCTTGAGAATCGATCCATAAGCCAAGAACCATCACTACACCAATGATCTTTCCAAAAAGAAGTATTTATACCATTCGACACCTTTAAAATAAACGAGCTCTTAAACCAGGCATAAAAAATCTTCAATATTATAAATGGCAGTAATGATATTACACCAAGTACCCTAGAGACCATTTGAGGCAGCTAAATAACCAAAACCGCCATCATTACCATAGAAAGAAACAATCACTTTCTCCCAAAGCGCATTAGTTTCTAAGAGAAAGCGCAAGGCAAGATTTTTGGTGAGCAAACTACCAACCCCTAAACCACCCATTTTAGACTCAATGAGGATACTATTACATTTAACCCAGCTAATGCCATGTTTATCTTCTTTAAAACCCTAAAAGAAACGACACCTGATAGATTCGAGAAGCTTGATTACCTTAAGAGGGGCTTTGAATAAAGATAAATAATATACAGGGATACTTCAAAAAACCGATTTAACTAGAGTAAGACGTCCACCAATTGAAAGAGATCTAGCTTTCCAAGAGGAAAGCTGCTCTCTGGTATGATTAATCACATCACTCCATCCTTCGCAGAAATGCATCTTTTTACCAACCGGGATCTCAAGTTACATAAATGAAAGAAAACCATGATCACAACCTAACGAGGAGGCAACAATTTCTATTTCCTCATTGCTAGCACCCACACCGAACAATCTACTCTTGGAAATATTAACCTTGAGACTTGAAGCATCTTCAAAACACTTAAGAATTATAATCAAGTTTCTTGCATTTGATCTCGATCATTTTCCAAAAAAAACAAAGCATCGTCTGCATACAGCAAAAGAGAAATGTTAGCATCACCACTCGCAAGAGATACGCCTTTGAAGATACCTTTATTGCATGAATCTGTAATAGCAACTTGAAGGGCTTTGGTGACCAAAAGAAAAAGGAAATGAGAAAGCAGGTCACCCTATCGAAGACCCCTTTCCATCTTGAATTCTTTGGGTGGAGAACCATCAATTATGACCAAAATCGAAGTAGAATAAAGACAACCACCACTCCATTTTATCCATTTCAGACCGAAACCCATTTGAGCCATGACATCAAAAAGAAATTCCCAACAGACACTTCAAAAGCTTTTTCAAAATCCATTTTAAACAATAAAAGCTTATGATTCTCAATTTTGGCCATATGGATTATTTCATTGGCAATTAATTGTAAACACACTTATGTATGAAAAATTAAAATAAAAAAAATAAGAAGGATTTTCAACCACACATTTCAAATAAGAGTGAGAAATTTTAAAGGGAGATACATCTCTTTTTGTAGCTGCATCTGAAATATGTAGTTGTGGTTTCTTCTCATCCTTCACATTTTAATTTTTCTTCTTATTTGATCCTAACTCATATATAACATATAGAAAAAAAGAAAGAAATACATAGTTCACATTTAATGTATGATCCTAAAGAGCGCACAATAACAACATTATGTTACTCCTTTTGTTTGGTACAAATGATTATACACTGAAAGTATCATGAACACATCCAATGACCTGTAAATACAGGAAGTTCTGTAAACACTCCAAAAAATACGTACAAACACTTTTTTTCTTCTGATGTTGACTGCAAAACCTGTCTGCATTAAAGGGTACTGAACTGTAAAACTCGATCTCATTTGAGACATACATGCCATATTCTTCGACTATTCTAGGGCCTACCATTCCCAATCCCATGTTTTATTGGTGCTTGACTGCTTGTAAGATGGTATGACGCTAAACATGATATCTTACGTTGAAAGCAACAGTTCTAGAAACTCCAAAAACCATGACAGAATGAGTATATAGAACGTGCTAGAAATAAAGCAAATCTATTCCAGACTTTCCTTGGCTTTTCAAATTAAAACCGCTTGCTAACCATGAACTTGCCGTAATATCGTTTGATGGACTATAATTTATATCTATAAGTAGGTCGTACTTCCATTTCCAAACAAACTTCCAATTCCCACCCTCAAATAAGCAAGCATTACCCAAAGATATCAGACAACATACCATTTGATGTCCAAGAAGGAATAATAAAACGGCTTCCCGCCAAATCACTAATTCACCCGCATATGAATCTGGTTGTTGTCATGGAAATCATTTTTCAAGTGATTCTGCTTAATTTTTAGTTTTACCTAGAATGAGCCATTTACATCATAATGTGCATATTATATCTATATCGCTTCGCTTCATATTGTGCACACATATGCCTGGAACTATACCATGAAAGGGTGATTTTCATTACTTTCCTTAAACTGCTCTTGGACTATAGCTGGTTACAGACTAAAAGATAACTAAACCTCGACAACACGAATTCAATTACTCCTACATTTTTCGGAACGCTATTTGCTCTGCAAACACATATAATACAATATCAATTTACAATTGACATAACACGCATACATAATCCCACTAAGGTAAAGACTGACAAAGGCCATTCATCTTACGCGCTTATATATAAATGCACCTAAGATGTCTGATAAGGAGAAATTTGTTACGCTTTGAAGGGGTCATTTAAGCTCTAAGTCGTGATAATATGATCAATTATTACCTTAAATCGTTTCTTTTGTCATTTTAGGTACTTTTGAAGAGAGTTCTGGAAAAGGAAGCATTTTGGAAGTTTTTGGAGCATAAAGTAAAGAAAACGACAAAGTTAAGAATCCATGCTGGAATATGCACTTGACGGCGCCATGATGCTCAAGGAGACGATGTCAGCTTATGTGACAAGACTTAACAAGTGACGGCGTCACGTTCTACCAGGAGGAGGCCGTCACGTACCATGCTAAAGCGTGACGACCCAGAAGACATAAAGAGATACAGCGTCAAGAAGTTGTATTGGACGACAAGAAACCCTAGCCGCGAAGAGATGATGGCGTCAGCCATCAAAAGGTGACGCCATGTAAATCCATATATAGTTTTCAATTTTTCATTCATAAATAAAGGACTTTTAGTAGGGAACTTTAGGGTACGAACCCTAGTCGACTTTTGCAGCTATTTTGGGGTTTCAAACCCTATTTTCTTCCATGTTCAATTGAAGATAAGTTATCCTTTAATCATTCAATATGTCTATGTGTTGTTTGATTATATCATATGATTTTCTTTCTTTTAACATGTTAGCTTAGGTTTATTTGTGTTTGCTTAGATCTAATGAAATCTAGTTATTGATTATTGGTTGTTGGTTTGTCATTGATTGTTGTGGGTAATTGATTTTAACGTTAGGCTTAAGAAAACTGGCTAATTTCCTATACAGTAACTTGCTTGAACGTCTTAAGAAAAGTAATCGGATGTGTACTACGGTTTTATTGGTTGTATTTAATGCATAAGTAACTATTAATGAGGCCATGATAGGATACTAAACGTGTCTTCATAGGAAGAGATAGAAGCTTATAGAGTTGGGGAAGATTGTACACGGCCCCACGAATGGTATTAAGGAATGCGACCCTTCACCTATGCAATTGTGACAAACCAATTAATCAATAAAAGATAACTAGAGAGTAGTGAAATCTAAGTAAACACTCTTTTCTCCATATTAGAAGTCTCTTATATCTTATTTTCTTGTTATTTTAGTTTATTTGTTAAGTAGTCATTTGGGTTAGTTGACTAGCAACTAATTCCACCCACTCTTCCAAAACCGAAATATTTTACTTGCTTTCCATTAAATATAAAAATATAAAAAGAATCATCCCTCACCTCTTAACCTAGTTAGATTAATTTCAATCCTAGCGAACACTATTCCCTGTTGAGAACGATCAATCCCCCGGTACTTGCCACTTCACTATACTACATCGGCAAGTACACTGCCTGATGGGGATTGTAAGCTTCTCAAGATCACTTGAGAAGTAAAACTTTTGTGTAGACTACAATCCATGCATCAAAGTTTTTGGCGCCGCTGCCGGGGAATAGTTATTGTTTAGGTTGAATTTTATCTTTATTAGGTCTACTCACTAGATTCCTTTCTAGTAAGATTTTTTATTTTTATTTTATAGGTCTTCTTTAGTCTATCTCATTTCTTTGTTTATTTGTTCGTAACCTTTACCATCCACCATCATGGAAGGTGGTAATATCTTTGATCCCATAAACCTACCACAACAAAACCCACCACAACCAAACCAACCTCCTAGAGCCCGCACTTTAGGAGAATACTCCCGACCTAGCCACCAAGGCTATCGAAACACCATTGAGCTCACTCAAGGAGCCAATGTGTCTCCCTTGCAATCCGACACCATCCGGTTGGTGCAAAGCGGATGTGCATTCCATGGACTTCGTTCCGAGGATCCAAACCAACTTTTGGTTGGTTAATCCGATCAGTTCATCGATGGTCGGCAAGTATGATGGTCCTAATGATGATCCTACATGTATTTCGTGTATATCTCACCGGTGGATTTAAAAAACCTCGTGAATCATTGTTCTCATTACTTCTCGCGGGAAAATGATCCCACAAGGAAAAGAATTCTACAGTACGAAATAACATAAAAACAGATTCATTATCATTAATCCTTCTATTCAAAAAAATGCACTATTAAAATAGAGGCAATTACTTAAAAGTACATTTTGTGCTACAGCCCTTCCTATCTGATAGAAAAGGATCCCATGATCCTGGACCGATCTTACCTGGGATCGCAAATCCCAAATTTGTCTATGAAGAGCGGATCTAATTGTATTAGTATCTATAATTGATTTCTTCTGTGTAATACTAATCGATAGGGCCTCATTGGTAAGTGCTACAAGATCTCGTGCATTGGAACCCATGGTTATGGACCCGAATCCATTAGTATGGAACATTTTATTTTCCAAGCATGTGAATGAGTGATATGGGGAGAAGGAATCAATTCTTGTACGTATGATATGGGGTCGGTACGATACACATATGGTGAACAGTCAAAGCGAGGGATGGGGTCTAGTTAAATACGATATGGGGAGATATGGGATACAGCTAATGTCGATAAGGAAGGGAGGGAAGGAGCTCTTGCCTTCAACTCAGAGCAGAACGTTCCTTCCGCAACGCAAGGCCTATTTCTTTCGTAGCAGCCAAGGATGAGTTCGATCCATTAGGTTCTTCGATTTGTTCATAAAAGAAACGAGAGACAAGAAAACATCTTTGAAATGAGCAAGGACGAAATGACAAGATGAGGTGCCCTGGGCACCCCCATTTAGAAAGAAGGGTCATCTCAAGGATTTCCTTAAAATCGTAGATTCCATAGACCTTGATGTTGACACTCGAGAGACGACCCGATTGCGTCTCTTCCAATTCTCTCTATGTGACCAAGCTAGTCAATGGCTTGAGCGTTTACCCGCAAGATCCATCACATCTTGGGATGATCTTGTTGACATAAATAATGTATGAAAACGTTATTTATATTTTTCGATATCTCTATATTTTGACGATCACAAAATGTAAAATCATCAAACGTAATTACTACGTAACAAGTATTAAACTAGTTTATATCATTATATCCAACCTAATCACTTAAGGTATGGATAAACAAGTGCTTAATACATCTCATGATCAAAGGGGTATTTAATTAACTAATACAAAGTTTATTTAATTATATAAACATATTATATATTTTTGAAAAACACTTTTGGTAATAAATAAAAATGTTTTAATCATACTAAATATATGATTTCAAATTTTTAACCAAAATCAGTTAGTTTTTCACAAAAATAAACTTTCCCCACTAAAAGACAAGTTTTCTGGCCGTTGCAGCTGGGCAGCCCCCTTAATTATAAGGGGCGGTCCCCTTAATTTTAAGGGGGCCGGCCTTGATTTAAGGGGACCGGCCACGCTCCTCTATCAGAATTTGTTGCCTATAAATACCAACTTAATTCTGGAATTTTGCCCTACCTTTTGCACGAAATTTTCAGATCTCAAACCCTCTAAACATCCTTTAAAACCCTTTGATCATTTGTATATTAATCCTTGTTTCAAGTGATTCAATCCCTTATCATCCATCCTCATCCAAAGTGCAAAAGAAGAACACTCCTTCTACAACTAAGTTCTAGAAGTATTGAAGAGTAGTTGTGCATAGTGTATATATCATTTGTGAAGTTGTGTTGTGTTTGTAATAAGTAGTTTAGAAGAAATAGAAGTTGTGTAGGAAGTAGAAGTTGATTAGTAGTGAAGTAGTGTAGTTGTGAAGAAGATAGGTGTGAAGTAGATTGAAGTGAAGAAGAAAGGTGTGAAGAAGATAGGTGTGAAGTAAATAGGTGTGAAGAAGTTGTGACGTAGTTGTGGTGTGTAAGGTTTTCTCCGCCATAAGGGAGTTTGTTGACATAGTGAAGAAAACTCTCGAGTAGGTGACTCGGGGAGTGGAGTAGGAACAAGGAAGGTGACTTTGTAGCCAAACCACTATAAATCCTTGTGTTGTGGTTTGATCTCTCCAACTCTTTCCATTACTTACTTATTTACCTTTACTATATTAGCTTAGTTAGTTAGTTACTATATAATTGTTCATATAGTGCAAGTATTGAGATCACATAAACTAGAATCGAAGTTTTTAAAACAAACTTGTTTTTTTATTTTTTTTTTATTTTTTTTTTAATTTTAAAAGGACGTAAAACTATTCAACCCCCCCCCCTCCTAGTTTTTAACAGATCTTACTTCTCATTTCTTTGCTCAATTTTTCCCGCCGGGAAGAAAAACCAAGTTAAGGAATGACATCTTGATGTTCCAACAACGTCAAGATGAAACTCTTTACGAAGCATGGACTCGTTTCAAGGACTTACTTCAAAAAGTCCCTCATCACGGCATAGATCTTTGGCTCCAAGTCAAAATTTTCTATAACCATATCAATCTCTCCACAAGGCGAACCATTGACCAAGCGGCCGGTGGTAAGCTACGTGATCGAATTGCTGAAGAATCATGGGAACTCATAGAAGATCTTGCTCTCTATGACAACGAAAGTTGGAATGATCCCCGTGATTTGAACAAAACGGTCAAGGCAATATCTTTGCCTTCGAATAATTCAAGCATTTCCGACCGTAGGATCATGGAACTTGAAGACCAAGTCAAGTTTCTCATGAAATCCTACGAAGCTCCTAAACCCTCAAGCCAAGTGAACAAAATCACTTCTTCATGTGAATATTGTAGTGGTCCTCACGACACTCGTAATTGCATGGAACTCCTCGAATAAGCTTTGACGGACTACGCGTCCTCACGTACCGACGGAGCGGGAGACAAGTGGTACACTTTCAAACTCGAGCCAGAACCTTACGGTGATTCATCAACCCCTCTTGGGAAAATCACCCAAACTTTAGGTGGAAACAAAATTAAAGCACTCCTCAAAACAATTCATCCAATCCACCTAATCGTTTCCAATCAAACGGTTCATCCTCGAACCGTACCTTCAACAACAATCCTTCCAACAACTATAGTAATACCAATAATCTTGAATGATTGATGTCCAATTTTATGGCATCTCAAGAAGCCCGCATAGCTAGGTTTGAAGCCGAATTCAACCAACAACAAACGGAGATGACCAACAAAATTGACAATTTGTTGAAGGCTCTCAACAACCAAATGTTGACACCGCCAAATAAGGACGCTAGGAACACAAGTAGCGAAACCCAAACCAAGGACCCCTCAACATCCAAACATGCCCACTTTGTCAATGTTGTCACTATTAAGCCAATCGATAAGGATAGAGAATAGAATGATAGGGATAGGACTGAAGTTGAAAATGGACCTAAGAATGAAGTTAAGGAAGTTGAGGAGGATAAGGAAAAAGAAGTAGAGGATGTAGAAGACTACTTTGATAGGTTACCAAATAAGGAAGAACGTGCATACCATAGGGATTTATTTGATGACCCCGAGACACCATACTTCCTAGGATCACCAATAATCAAAGCGGGCAATCCATCTAATATCAACATACCATGCAATATTGGGCATGTGCATGTATGGAAAGCTTACATCGATCTTAAATCTCCCATAAACATTATGACTAGGATCGATTACAATTGGATAATGAAAAATCAACTTGGACCTATGATATTTCCTGACATATGTAGGGTAAGTAACTTTGTGGGAAGAGTTAAGGGATTGCATGTCTTAGTAGGAAACTTCACATATGTTACTGATTTCGTGATTGTAGAAGATATTCGTCCAGTAATAGATAATTGCTTAGCTCAAGTAGTGTTTGGAAAGCCATTTGTTGAAGTCTCTAAAATGAATTATGACCCGTCTCTAGGGATAGTTAGGTTCAAAGAGGAGACCGATGAAATAGCATACCAAATGCCTTATAAGATAGAGCAATACCGACTTTTATCGAACCTTGAGAAGGAGCATAAGCAAGTGGTCTATTATAGGAATGATGAGGATAGACGTAGAGGAGTAGACCACATAATGAAGAAAATACTTGATTTCTACAAAGAATGCTTGAAACTAGGCCCGAAATACAAAACCAAACCAGAGGATGACCTAGAGAATGTGACCAACGACGAGGTCACGTAATGGGGCGTGACTTTGAGTCTAGCTACAAGACTCGTTAATAAAGAAAAGCGCTTCTTGGGAGGCAACCCAAGCTTTGTTTGTTTGTTTGTTTGTTTGATTTTTATTTGCTTCCGTATGTATGTTTTGTTTTTATTGTTTATTGTTCATGTATCAAACATTTTGTGAAAATGCTTTATTTTATTTTTAACTTTATCTTCATTACATATAGAGGTATTTTGCAAAAGATAATTGTAAGGAAAATCTAAATTTGTTTTTAAGAACGGATTGAACATGAACGATAACAATGAGATATAAATATGCATATTAGTATTTATTTGAGTCAAATGCTTGTGTCGAGTCATAATGAGTATTTTGCAAGATTCCAAGAATTAGAACATAGGTTTTTCTAGAAAATTTTTAGAAACAAAATAAAAGAATTTTGTCAGATCAATTCTAACAGCGTCAGGCATCACCTGACGACGTTAGGTGTAATTTTCTAGAAATTTTGCAGGTTTTGTTTTTCTGCCGGAATTGTAAAGTTTCGTAAAATCTGTATTTTATAAACTCCAGGAATCTGCAAACATTCATTCCACAAGTATTATATTTTTACTTGCTTTCTAGGATTTAATTTTATGTAGATTTGCCACCAATTTTACGCGAGGTTTTCTCAGCTAATTAACGTTATATTGGACAAGAAGATGTACATGGATAATCAAGCTTTTGGCACTGCTTTAATCTTGAAGTTTTCACATTTTGTTGGAGGAAGATTTAACCATATTACTACATCATTCACACCAAACGGATTAGGGGAGTATTTGTTTCATTCTTACATTTTCTTTACCTTTACATTTTTCAATTGAACATTGGGGACAATGTTCGGCTTAAGTGTAAGGGGGGGGGGGGGGGGTAAATGAAGATTCCTTAGAGATTACAATTGCACTTGATTTTTGTCTTGTCTAATAGTAGATGTGTAATAAAACTGAGAGAAACACTTATTAGGGTAATTTTAGCATCAAATTTAAAACTTTTTGCGACATATAGGAGTGAAACTTTAGTCTTAATAAGTGTCTCATGGATAGGAGTTATATGACTAGCACAAAAAAAAAAAAAAAAAAAAAAAAAAAAAAAAAAAAAAAAAAAACGTACCACTAAAAAATTTTCACCCCAAATATGTGAGGTTCGCCCTTAGACTTGTTAGGAAAAGCCTTAGTGCATATGTGTGTACCGAATGGGTTAGTGGATAAATTTCCGAATATGGTAGGCACGGTTCTCCCGAGATTATGGTCGGATCATTGTCCCATTTTGTTAAAGCATGAAACAATGGATTATGGCCCGATTCCTTTCAAATTATTTAATTCTTGGAGCTTGTTAGAAGGGTATGAGCCGGTGGTGAGGGATGCTTGGAATGATATAACTCATCAGGAGGGTGGAATTATGTTTGACATTTTCAAAAACAAGCTCAAGAATGTAAAAGTTCGATTGAAATCTTGGCACAAGAGTATAAGTAGTAACAACACAGGAACGAGGCAGGAATATATTAGGAGATTGGATGAGTTGGATGCACATATTGAGTTAAATAATGCAACTCATCATATGCTGGCCGAGAGATTAGATATTATGAAACATTTGACGGAGTTAGAAAAGAAGGAAAGTATGGATCTCACACAAAAATTGAAGCTAAAATGGGGTTTAGAGGGGGATGAAAACTCAAATTTTGTCCATTATATGCTCAAGAAAAAATGTATAAAGGCAGCAATTAATGGTGTGTTGGTAGATGGAAATTGGATATCTAATGCGAGACAAGTAAAGGATCATTGTTTTACTTCCTTCCATAAAAAATTCAAACATTTTAATGGGAAGAGAATGGTGACTCCGAGTGCAGGACTAATGAAACTCTTAGATCAACATGTGAATGGTATCTCATGTCGCTTTAGCATGGACGAAATTAAACAAGCGGTTTGGTCGTGTGGTTGTGATTGAACACCAGCTCCAGATGGGTTTACATTTTGATTTATAAAACAATTTTGGGACATAATGAAGGAGGATATTCAGAATTTTGTACACGAATTTTATGAGCATGGAACCATTCCAACTGGGTATAATTCATCATTCATTACATTGATACCAAAGGTTAGTAGTCCGGTATCTTTAAAAGATTATCGTCCAATAAGCTTAATTGGGATTCAGTACAAGATTCTTGCAAAACTGTTTGCTAATCGGATGGTGAAAGTAATAAATGATCTAGTGCACCCGGTGCAATCGGTGTTTGTTAAAGGCCGTCAAATCTTAGATGGCCCCATGGTAGTAAACGAAGTAATAGAGTGGTATAAAAAGAAAAAGAAAAAATGTATGCTTTTTAAGGTAGAGTTGGATAAGGCGTATGATTCGGTGAGTTGGGATTATTTACTACAGATTATGGAATGGATGGGTTTTAATGAAAAATGGATTCAATGGATACGAGCTTGCTTGAGCTCCTCTCGGTCATCGGTTCTAGTAAATGGTAGCCTGACTAACGAATTCCAGCTTCAACGGGGTCTTCGTCAAGGGGATCCGCTCTCACCGTTTCTGTTCATTATAGCTATGGAGAGGCTGCATGTTGCTATAGAGGACGCAGTAAAGCATGGGTTTTTCCCTGACATTCGGGTGGGGCCTGGTGAAGGTCGCATTTCTCATCTATTCTATGTCGATGACGCAATGTTTATGGAAGAATGGGATGCTGAAAACATCTCTAACCTTATAACCATTCTTAATTGTTTCTATCTTGTTTCAGGTTTGCGCATCAATGTACACAAATCAAACCTATATGGATGATGAGACGAAAAGTGTACCGCTTTTAGGGGGTCATTTAAGTCCAAAGTCGGTATTATTTGATCAAATATTGCCCTAAATCGTTCCTTTTGTCATTTTAGGTACTTTTGAGGAGAAATATGGAAAAGGAAGCATTTTGGACGTTTTTGGAGCAAAAAAGTGAAGAAAACGACGAAGTCTCAAATTCATGCTGAAAACAGTACCTAACGGCGTCAAGATTTGCTTATGACGCCGTCACCCTTTGACAAAGAGGTGGATAATCAAGTTACACGTGACGCACCAGAGAGTTTTTGGAAGAATTACACGTGACGGCTTCACCAAGGCCGTCACGTACAAAATACAAGAGACGGCCAAGATGGAATTTACACATGACGGCGTCAGAATTGGATCTAGGCAATACGATAATAATTATGGCGGCGAGTTGACGGCGTCAGAACTTACTCTTGACGCCGTCAGACTTAATTCTCTATATATAGTTTTTGATTTTTCATTCAGCAGTGGTGCAACTTTGAGAGGAGAAACCCTAGACGAATTTTACCTTATTTTTAAGGGTTTCAAACCCTTATTTCATCCATGCTTAATTGAAGATAAGTTTTCCAATAATCATTCAATATGTTTATGTGTTGTTTGATTCTATCTTATGCTTGTCTTCACTTTAACATGCTAGGCTAGGTTTTCTTTGTGTTTGCTTCGATGTAATGAAACTTAGTTATTGATTATTGGTTGGTTGTTTGTTTATAATTGTTGTGGATGAATGATTTCGATGTTAGGCTTAAGAAAACTGGCAGACTTCCAATAGGTAACTTGCTTGAACGTCTTAAGAAATATGATCGGATGTGTACTATGATAAATTGGTATATTTAATGCATAGGTAACTACTAATGAGGCCATGTTAGGAGCTAGTAGTCGGCTCGACATAGGAAGAGGTAGATGCCTAAAGACTTAGGGAAGATCGTACACGGCCCTACGAATGGTATTAAGGAATATAACCCATCATCAATAAAATTGTAGCAAACTAATCAACCGATAAAAGATAGCTAGGGAGTAGTGAAATCTAAATAAACACATTTTCTCTTATTATTGTTTTCTTCACATTTAATTTAGTGTCATTTTATTTTATTTTGTTTGCAATCGTAGTTATTTAGGTTAGTTGACTAGCAACTAATTCCGCCCATCCTTCCAAAACCGAGATTTTTACTTGCTTTCCATAAAATACAAAAATATAAAAAGAATCATTCCTCACCTCTAGACCTAGTTTAATTGAGTTTTAACCCTAGCGAACAATATTCTTCGAGTTGAATAATCAATCCCCCGGTACTTGCCACTATACTATACTACAACGGTCAGGTACATTGCCTGGTGGGGATCGCAAGCTTCTCAAGATCCCTTGAGAGGTAAAACCTTTTGCAAGGTTGCAAAACCACGCATCAAGTTTTTGGCGCCGCAGCCCGGAGAATAGTAATTGTCTAGGTTGAAATTTCTTTTTATTAGGTCTACTTGCTAGATTCCTTTCTAGTAAGCTTTTTATTTTTATTTTTATAGGTCTTCTTTAGTCTATCGTTTTCTTTGTTTCCTTTGTTCGTAACCTTTACCATCCACCATCATGGAATGTGGTAATCTCTTTGACCCCATCAACCCACCACAACATAACCATCCACAAAACTCACTACAACCAAACCAACCACCTAGACCCCGAACTTTAGGAGAGTACTCCCGTCCTAGCCACCAAGGCTATCGAAACACCATTGAGCTCACTCAAGGAGCCAATGTGTCTCCCTTGCGATCCGACGCCATACGGTTGGTGCAAAGCGGATGTGCATTGTAACCTCTCGTAATTTTCCTTACGATTAGTAAATGCTCACGAAAGAATAAAATGATGTTACGATAACTTAACACCACTTTTACGGGTAACAAATTTTTTTTAACAACTTGATATTGGAATCACTACGATAACTGTGATTGACTGTTTACCTAGAAACGATGCTTACACACAACCTCGATAATCTATATTTATTGCGAACTAAAAATATATAAAACGTTTATATCTATAACTATACGTTTCGTCTAAATACCGTATACTATTTATACATCTCCCGAGCCTACGAAAATTCCCGAGAATGATCACTAATATTTTTGAACTTTGACACGATACCCGAAACACACCATGTGGGCCCCTGTCACCCAATGGGCCTCGTAAACCAAGTTATAAACCAAACGGACTCTTTTTCTTTATTTTCTTTCTTTGGGCCGAAATCAAACCAGCAGCCCACCAGGCCAAGCCCAAGACGCACCTGATGAGTGTCTAAATACTCATCATTTTATACCAATCTGAACTGCCAAAACATCCAAAAATACTCAAATATGCATCATAATACTTAAAATATCTTAGAAGTGTGTTTTATATGTTTCAAATGCAAAATAAGCAAAAACAGATGAAAAACATACAAAGTTTGCATAATTGGCAGTTTCAGTCCCTCAAGTTTCAAAAGTTGTCAAATCTAGTCCCTGGTAAATCAAAACATGAAAAATATCATCAAAGGTCCTTAGGGATTCATAAGTTGTCAAGTATAATCCTTTAAAGTTAAAAAATTGCAAAATGACAACTTTAGTCCCTCAAGTTTGAAAAATGTCAAATATAGTCCTTAAGGTTTTAAAAATGAAAATATAAAAAATAAACCTTGAACTATTCTTAAATGACCAAATTGGTCCTTATGATAACATTTTGAGAAATTACATCTTCAGTCCCTTAAAAATCCAAAGTTACATAAATGGTCCCTGGAGTTTAAGAAATTGGCAGAAAAGGTCCCTGGATTTTAAAAATAAAAATATTACATCTTTGGTCCTTGGAATATTCATAAAATGCATAAATGATCCTTATAAGTAGTTTGGGAAAATTGCAAAATCAGTCCCTTAATTTTGGTCAAATTACAAATTTGGTCCTTGTAACAATAAAACCATCCGGACCCTTTTTATTAAACCAAAACCCAACACACCAAATCCAATCCAAACACACCCTAGCCCACCCTTCCTTTTCTTGGCCCAAACAACCCTCGGCCCACTCCCTTTTATTATTTAGAACGGGTCAAACCCCCGTTTGACCTCCCAATACCGCCAAACCATACACCACTATTCACCCTCCACTCTCACCCCTGCATCCATGAAACCACAGTAGATAGCTTGTTCATTTAAAGTTCTAGTTGCTAAAAAAATTAAAGTTACACAGTCAAAGTAGTATAATAAGTAATCTTGGTTAATTGTTGTTATTTCCTGTGTTTAAATGTTCATTTATACTTAACTAATCATATTAAGTTGTTTTGGATCTATTCCATAAGCTCTTATGATCATTTACTTCAAAAATCACAAAATAGTCAAGGTATAAGGTGTGTTTGGATCAGTGTGATCCAAGGTGTTGTGGTGTTTACTTTGTGTTGTTTCTTGTTTAAACCAGTCACATAGGTTCATTTCAACTCGGAACAAGCATAAACTCAGACCTAGTTAACCAAAAAAGTCAAAATCCTAGTCTAATCATCTCCACAGTTCACTGTGTGAGATTTGGGACCTCAAACCCACCCCATTAGCTTATATCTGATAGATTTAGCTTAATCTAGGTCTCTTATAGCTTATTATAACTTAATCAATCAGTATCAGTCATTAGAATCTCAATAAAGTCAAACTAAGTATTTTTTCTCAAAAGTCAAAATTGCATTCACTTAGTTTTTCCAAATCTGGTGGGATTTTTATAGAATTTTGTATCAAGATTCAAGGTTTGAGCTTTTGTGGTCTTGTAGTATATCACCTCAACTAGTTACTCCCATCCTCACCTTATTTTTAGTATTTTTCTGCTGGGCCCCACACAACCTCAAAAACACCTGCAGGGCAAGGTATTGCCCTGCTGCAGCCACTACAGTCCCACACCACCAACTTTGGTAGTGGTTTGTGACCACCTCAGTGGGCCCCATAACCATTTCTTTGTTCCTTCCAACCCCCCTCCTACCAGAGTTTAAAAGTTGACCATTTGTTTGACCTATACATCAGTGGACCCCACCTAGAATCAACTCTAAACTTTGTCCCATTTCTGTCTCAGAAACTAAGTTTGGAATTGCATATTGTGGTCTTGTAGCTTATTTTTACTGCTTATTTGGCTAAAACTTGCTCAAACAAGTTCAACTAACTTAGGTGAATCTGAATTAACCAGTGTGGACCCCACATAACTCCAATTTAGCTTATTTCTTTGTGTGGTCAAACTTAGTCAACTGTCTAGGGTAATAAGCACTTACAGTGCTTATTCTTGCTTTCTAAATTAGTTGTTTTTGTAAAAGTTTCATTATTTAAGTATTTTAATAGTTTTATAAAAGAAAAATCAGAAAAAGCTAAACTTAATTATAGTGATAGCTTCTATATAATAGAAATTATCTATTTAATTTTCATTACAGCTTATTAATAAGCACTTTTCCATTTTTATAATTTTCTTAATTTCTTATTACCTTTAAGTAGTTAAAATAATTTTCATAGATTTTTCCTAAGCTGTTTACTATTTATTAGAATTAAAAGTAGTTTAAATAATGAATTAGGTAATATTAATAATTAAATAGTTTTCTTTAATTTTAAGTA
>JARVZY010003146.1:0-26603 GCA_030686995.1 Artemisia argyi | reverse complement strand
ATACTCACTCGCTACGTTTTTAGCACAGGTCTGCTTTCTTCGTTTCTTGTGTTGAGCACTTCTATTATTTTGCGCATCTAGTTGACTTGGTTGATTTGAATATAAAGTTTGACGTTTATGCGCATTTAAAAGTACCAGGAGTAATCAGATCACAAGGCACATTCTGTGATATCTTCTTTCCTGCCAAATATTTGATATTATATCTGTAATGTTTTGTTGTTTATACCAAATTTTTTAAGCAACAAAGAATATAGCTACTTTTGAACGGAAGTAATCATGTTTTTGTTACTTTTAAAACATAATTACTGATAAATATCAAATGTGATATGCTTATTGTATATTAAAAAACATAATTGATAATGTTAAACGTGATTCTCCACTCTTTTGCTACTTTAAAGTCAAACTGAAGTTGAATTATTGTTTTTTATTTACTCATTAGGTGTATATGGAGGTTGACAAATTTGGTGAGCAGATCGTTAAGGAGCCTGAGAAGTCATTGGCCTCATTACTAGGCACTATAAATGATTTATTTCTAACTTTGGAAGCATCAATTGGTCATCTCAGTGCAAAACGTCAGGTAAGTACCCTACATATCATACCCAACAAACAAGATACTTAAACATAAATGAAGAGAAGTTAGGAGTGTCTGGATATGTGCATTGAAACTGATATTGCGTTAACAAACGTGGCAATGGTCAGATTGATGTTTGAATAAACGTTTATTGCTTTGTGATATGAATATTAGGGGGTCGTATAACTAGTCTCATATTAGCTGCAACAAAATTTATTATAGGAGGGTAAAATAAAACTACCCAGTTATCCCTTAATGTGAGAGACTTTTACGCCCATCATTCTAGACATATCTTGTTTATTTAACAAGAATGTCCTCTCTAATTATCAGATGTATTAATTTCTTCAATAATCACAATTTTTACTCTCAAACAAATGATTATACAATTATTACCACTTTAAACTACAAACGAACGCTGATTATCATATTCTGATTATTCAAATCACATAATCACTTTAAACGCGCATCCAGACACACCCTGATTTCAAAGCAGTTGGATTTTCAAGCTGTAGAATTTGCATCCATTTTCATAAACCTGAGGATGATTGATTACATGATAAGCAATTATTTAACTTGCACTTAATCTGCAGGTTGGTTCTTCTGTTGATGGGAGCTATTCATCTCCGTTATTGTTTGAGAAACTTCCAGATATAAACCAGGAAGAGTCTCAGTGGACGGATTGTGAGACTAGAGATGCCATCAACTTGATCTATATAAATTTAGACAAGCTTGACGCGTACTTATCTCTCTTGGTAAGGTTTTGTCCACCCCTTTTATAAATGCTTACTTCTTTTTTTAAATCTATTTTCTCATGTCCGAATTTTGGTTGCTGGATGTGGTATATAATCATTACACCTTGCTCAAACAACTTAAGGTAGATCATGATTTTGTGCAATTAAACAATGTATTGTTCTTTTTTTAAATTGTATTATTATTTTGTTAGGTTGCCAAACACCAGAAACCAAGTAATATAACCCGACATTGGATGCGTTACACTTTTGGAGCAGTGGGAATTTCATTATTGTCGGTATGGCTTCTACGACATAGTAGATTGGCAGGAAGTTCTGATATTGATAATTGGATTGTTGAGGCAAAAGACTCGGTAACTGGCTTTATGACTGACCATGTAGAGCAACCGGTAAGACTTGTGATGCTGCTTTCAGTTATCATGCAGTTAATATCACATCACTGTTAACGAAATATTAATCTATCTCAGCTTATAGCTATAAGAGATGAACTCTTTGAGACATTCAGAAAGAGGCACAAGGGAGTGATGGAACTCGAAGAAGTGCAATTAACTTCCAATTCGCTGCATAGGTTAGTTTAGACTCACCCTTCTTTAACTAAAGTTACACACACAGTGTTTTGGTATTTTCTTAATGAGCTACTCCGTATTTATCAAAGTACTTGTAGTCAAATTAATACTATTCTTATAGGATATAAAGAAATTATTCAGGTTGCGTTTGCTCTGTTACAAGGAATCACTTTGGGTATGGCTGTATGGGTCTAATAAAATTATGGTACGAGGTTAGTTATGAGTAATTCACCGGTTTTGTTTGGTTGGATGATTGTGGTATGAGTATCACATCTTAACTTGATAGAAAAAATAAAATTAACAAAACCATAATTCTAGTTGCATCAAATACGCAACTATCTTCATCTAACGTGTAACAATTTTATACCGTCAAAATCCACAGCATAAAGTACGTTATATGAAATTCAAATCTGCAAGCTTCCCCCCTTTGTAAGATATAAATTAATTTCATTTAATGCTAGTTATATTATAAGTACTAAATGATAAAAATTAATATCATTTAATCCAAGAGGAAGTATACATGGTGATGAGATACGGGAAGAAGAGAGGATGCAAATCCAGAAACAGGAATGGGAAAGTGATGGTGACGAAGATGAAAGAAGCCAATGATAATTTTTCTATTTGGGAGAAGAGAAATGCAAGTGGTTTTTTACGATCCGCACGTGGCTGTTTTTTAAAACCCACCTATCTAGTCAGATTTCCATAAACCCTCATTTCTTGGGTTATTAAAAACCCATTCCCAATACACAGTTGATATCCTATCCCTTTACCCAAAACCTTCAAACTTAATATGACCAAAGCTCACTTGTACTCATATATTTTGTAGTTTCTAGAATAATTTGCAAAATGCATTTGAAACTTAATATGCTGTTTTTATATACATTTTTTTTTGTTTTTTGCAGAATGTTGTTGGCATTCAGTGAGCAAACTAAAGGTCAAAAGTTCCCAGAAAATATATCGGACCAGGAAATGCTTGAAATAGTGATGGGCAGGTATGAGTATGCTTATTTGTTTATGAGACAATGATGGAAGAGAATCAAAATACTTTCTGTCACCAATTCTTTCAGAAAAACGTGAAGAGATACGAATCAAAATACTTTCTGTCACCAATTCTTTCAGAAACACGTGAAGAGATACATTAGAACAATATGTTTGAATTTTGATGAACCAAATAACACTCATTTTATCAGCTCACAGTATGTTTTTGAAGTGAAATTTGTATAGAAGGATGTGTACAGCTGTACGCCCCCTTTGTCGCATAGTATTTCTAATAAGTTTTGTCTTTTTGGATTTTTTGTTTTGTCACACAATTGGGGTAGTATGGCTACTCAACTGATAGGCATACTTTCCATTAAAGCTATGTGCGTATTTGAAACTTTTTTGTAGATATGAGAAGGAGCTTATGCATCCAATCCAGAATCTTCTTGGGGGAGAGCTTGCTCGAGCAATGCTTATTCAAGTAAACATACCACCACCTTCTTTCTCTTTTGCTACCCAGTGCTTTTAAGTATTGTTGCATAACATGTTATCTTTTTCTGATGACAGATTCAGAAGCTAAAACTTGACATTGAAACGTGAGTCTAGGCAAACATTTTTTTATATGATGTTGTTTAAACTATCTGTTTTTAATGGTTGTAATCTGAACAGGGCAATGCTTGAGCTGAACCAGATATTAAGGGCCAACGAGATAAACTTTGCCATTCTTGCTGCTCTACCAGCATTCTTTCTCTCCCTCGGTGTGCTCATGTTATTGCGTGCATGGGTCAAACAGGTATGCCATACAAGATGTATTCTATATTTCATTTCTATTAAGTAACTATTATCTATTGTGTGTTCTCTTTCAGTGAGTGCCCTGCTTTCCAGTTTTGGGTATTGATTATAATCATACTTAAAACTTTACTTTTTGGTATCAGTTAGTTTGTAATCGAGGTTATAAATGGTACGAGTTTATCTGGTATGTTTGCCAGTTATCTCATGTTCTTTCTGTTTCAGGACACAAGGGCAGAAGGTAAAGGGAGAATTGCTCGAGTGCAAAGAAGACTATTAATAGTGGAAGTTGAAAAGAGAATTATGCAGTTCCAGAATTGCATTGATCAGGGCCTGGTATATTTGCTTTTCTGTTACCCTTTTAGATGTGAACAATGATATTTTTTTAATTTATAGTTGAGATGCTTGACAGTACCTTGTTATTATAACCGTTGGATGTTTAGCCCTGAACTCTACTTGAAAGTGTCACGTTAAAATGCTGCACAGAACATATATAGGGTTGAGCTGTTCATGTGAAGTAGATATAGAGAATCAAGTCAGTGGTAAACTAGTTTGGAAACATTACAGACTTGGATGGGAACTCCAGTAATTTTCTTGGAGATATATATGAGTATATGACGATTCAAGTTGTCCATTTTCTTCCTTTTTTATTACCAGTATATAGCTGACACAGGTTTCAGTCTTTGCGATTATTTTTCAGAAACTCTTGAACTTTGAAAACAAAACTAAATCACATGTTTTGAGGCAAAAGACCAAAAGTTACAAAGTTTATAGGATCTATCAGCAGTTCTATTCTGAGAAACTTTGCTGATTATCTCATAGCTTAAAATGCATATTATTTAACTTGGCCTTGCCTTTCTTTTTGCAGGATAAAGATGCTCAATGTATGTATGGTTTGGTTCTGTACGCTTTAGACCGGCTTTACAGAGCGGTGGAGAGGCATGCAAAGGCGACTGGTGAATGGCAATGGTTAGTTACGTTTTTTTTTTTCTTTTCTTTAATCTTTATTATGGTAAATGCTTAACTAGATGCTTATTCCCTCGTCGGTTGTCCTAATAAATGGCATAAGACTTTATTTCCATCTCATAACCATCATCTCCTTTTTGCAAAAATGTCATTTGTGGTCATTTACCTGTTGATATTATAACTAAACCTTCATCAAAATGTCGGCCTTTAACTTCAAACAACAAAACTGGATTCAGGGTGCTATTTTCTACACCCAATTTTATTTATTTATTTTTTTTATTTTTATTATTATTATTTTTAATATATATATATTCTTACTCGAGCTAAAAAATATTATATTGATAATCTTGCAACTTTTCAGTCAAAATTACATTCATTTTCAAAACAATCCAAAGAACCCCTTTATATATACAAGACAAAGACACCTTGACAGTTAGATAAATAGATACATATCTCTATAGACACACTCAAACACACATGAGGTAGCTAGCTATACTACGTGGCTAATTATCGGTGTATTGTGAATAGTTTGAGACAGGATATCAGCGATTTGGGGAAACCAAACCTTCAGATTTCACATAAGCTCATGGTCACTTCACGTATGGAACGGATGTATGATTGCTTGCTTCCCTCAACGCGCCGCTAGTCACCACCCTCCTTCACCTCTAATGACCTCTTGTGGGTGCTTTGTTTTTTAGACCAAACTGGACTTGCAAGAGAACTTCATGGCTGCCACGAATTGAATTTTGACAATTTTGATCTGTTATGAGCAAATTAAAGGATAAAATAACAGAAATTTTTGAAAATATCGCTTGAAACTTTATGTTTATATAAACTCATGCAGTCATGCTCATAGAAGTGAAAACCCTGATCTTGTGGTCGAGTAAAGAACAATGATTGATATTTGGTTTATTGTCACTTAATGGGATCGATTTTCTGGATCGTGCATTTTTTTGTCGCTCACATTTCTGGAAATCAAAATCTTGTATTTGATAATTGCTGAGCTGAAAAACATTCCTAATAATTACCTATATACATGTACTTGTGTAGATGAATCACTTGTACTCTATATACATGTTATCTTGTTGATTGATAGACGAAGACTATTCATATTTGGTATCTTGTACTATATAATACTTGATATAAAATATATGAATGGATTAAGTTTTAAATGTATTTCATTGCGTATAATTTTTATCAAATACTATATAACACAAGCAAAAATATTTAAAGTTAAAGTTGATAAAGAAAGACTTAAAAAGTCAAACATGAACATTTAATATGGGACGGAGGGAGTAAAATGAAGAGTTAAGTACATTTTTGGTCCTTGTGGTTTACCGGGTATAACACTTTTAGTCCAATAGTTTCAAAAATCTCGGATCCTCTCCTGAAATGAAACACCCGTAACGGGTTCGGTCCATTTTCGCTAACACCATCACTTTGACTTTGTTTGACTGTTAAATAGAAGGATAATTTAGTCATTTTATATATATTATTATAAAAGTTAACAAAATACATGAGTTCCAGCCACCTCTTTCTTATCCAAATTACTCATCCAAATTACCAACACATACACAATCAAACACTCTTTCTTATCACAACAAACACTCACATACTCTCACTCTCTCTCTAGTACTTTCACCTTCTCCAAATATCCGGCCAACAACCAGCAGTTCCAGCCACTACACCACCTCCGACCGCCGTCCACCACTACCCACCGCTAGTCACAACCACCTCTCAAAACATACAACCACCACCCACTGTATTCTTTATCTTTCTCCCACAACATCTTAAAACACACAACCACTACACACTGTCATCATCCCCATCCGCAAAGCCGCCGCCACCACTACTCCAAATCTCCACCATTTCCAGACACCTGTTGCCTGCCATCACAACCGCCACCAATCTTTTTTTTTTTTTTTTTTTTCCCAGATTCACGTCTGCATGTTTGGTTATTTGTAGATCCGTGTGTATGTGTTTGGTTATGTGTAGATCTGTGTAGATAGTTGGGTTTTTTTGTTATTGTTGTTTTTGAAGAATACAACTATACAAGTATGAGAGGGTGAAGAATTGTAGTAGGGGCGGCTGCAGGGAACGACGGGGGCGGCATTTTGTGTTTAAGAAGATGTGTTGTGTGTTTGGTTTTTTTATGTTGTTGTTTGTATATGAAAAAAATATTGTTTGAATATGATTTGTGTGCTGATCATTTGAAAATCTGCTTGTGATGAAGATTGTGATATGTGTCTTGTTAATGAACAAGGTCAGATCTTCAAATGAACAAGGTTAGATATGTCAAATGTGTGTCTCTTGTTGATGAATTTTTGGATTTGAAGACCTGCTTGTGCGTTGACCATTTGAAGATCTGCTTGTGTTTAGATCTCGATGAAGATTTTGATTTAGAAAATAAATTAGTTCTTTAGAAAATAATAATAATAATAATAATAATAAGAAAAAGAAATAATAAATGGAGAGTATTTTAGTTATTTTCATTATTAAGATGAGGGTATTTTAGTCATTTTATGTTTTTTTAACGAGTCAAACTAACGGTCAACGAAAAATGGACCAAACCCGTTACGGGTGTTTCATTTTAGGAGAGGATCCGGGATTTTTGAAACTATTGGACTAAAAGTGTTATACCCGGCAAACCACAAGGACCAAAAATGTACTTAACTCTAAAATGAATAAGAAAAATAAAATAAAAGAAAAACTTTTTCTTGTTGCATCTTTTTCTTGTTGGCTGCGGGAAGAAGACGACGATCAAAACATAGGTTTTATTATTTTAATTTACTTGTTGTAAAGTTAATAACTTATAACTTTATTTTCAGTCCACCCATGCCCGACCCATTTATATACATTAATTTTATCACTTGATTAGTTTTGTAAGTGTTTTAGTACTGTTGTTACGATAAAAAAGGATGATGTCTTCTATTTCTACTTTTTTTTTAATACTTTAATTTTTTCTTTCTGTCAGATTTTTTTTTTTTTTTTTTTTTTTTTTTTAATTTCTTTTAAATTAGTGTTATAAAAATGATATATCATAATACCCACAAAAGTTGACACTAAAATAAGGTATATAAGGTCTAGCATTGTTTTCATATACGTTGTTTTCTCTTTTTCAACTTGATGCAAAAAAAAAAAAAATAATAATAAAATAAAATAAAATAAAAAATAAATGCCCCCTCTCAAATTATTTTCTGGCTTCACCCCTGATCATGGACCCCACTAAAACCAATCATGCTGATCAATAACCCAAATACTCTTTTATATCATTATATGTATGATGATATGTTATCTTGTTGATTGATAGACGAAGACTGTACTCATGTTTGGTATCTTCTACTATAGTTTACGGCAACACCAAACGATGAACAATGTTTCTCATAGCAGTCTGAGAAATATACATTAGCAGAAGGCACTTTTTTTAAAAATCCATTACGTGTTGAATGTACTTTTCACATTTTTGTTAAAAGAAAGCAATATAAAAGAACAATTTTACATGGCATTGCGTTTTACATAGTAAGCTTCATCGTGGTCATGTATCAAAATTGTATAGGTAAAACTAGTGGAAAAAACGTTTATATATTGTTTTGATGCAACTAGTTGAGAATATTGTACGTGAATAATGAAACTTTTCAATTAGACACTTTCGACGATTTCTGAAAAATGTTCCATTTCATTTTGAGACAGATATATCACTTACCCTCTCGGTCTTATTGATCTTTGTTTTTTTGGAAGTACAAACCAAAAGAGATCAGCTTGTGCGATAGTTTGGTTGAATCCGTTTATATAGTTTGGTTGTCATGCTGATTTATCTGTTGTTGAATCAAACGAGACATGTTCACTGGTTTCTAACGCAGAAAAGAGAGCAAATCTATCTTAACGAAGGATTGCCACAACTATAATATTTTCTTTGGATCTTGATTTCAAGAATCTATCTCTCAAAAGGTTTGATTTATCTACAACCAAAGGTAACCTTCTAAGGTCACCGGATACATGAAAATGCAAAAATGTAAAAGTATAAGATTTTATGGCTACACAAAACAAAACTATAAAAGATGGCAAATAAGATATGTGTCATGGTGGTAATCATGATCTTCATATCATCTTAAGATACAATACAATCAGTAAAGTATCCGCATTTTTGAGCAATCAAGATAACCAAGACATACATCTACACATATGTGCAGGCCCATATATATTGACAATAATGTGATTTCTTGTTACAATTTATACCAATTGTGATCCAATTTGCGTTAAAAACTTCAATGATCCCAGAATTGCATGACTTGGGACAATGTGATTAGATATCGATCAAGTTATATAGAGTGTTTACAAATATATTTGTAAATAATCCACAACTTAACGAAAAAAATCAGGTATTGGTTATGGACACGAACACATTGGCTTGAACGTAGGATATTTATAACTTTCCTAGAAGTTTAGTGCCGAACAAAGTGCACACAAAGACGATCTACTTGAATGAGCTGAAGAAACCAACTGTGTCAACCAGTCCCCGAATGAAGTCGTCAACATCTTCTTTTGTATTGTAGAAATAAAGGCTGGCTCTCGCACTTGCGTTTATTCCCAGGTACCGATGAAGAGGCTGTGCACAGTGGTGCCCAGACCTAATGGCTACTCCATGCTGTACCAAAAGATCATAAATTGGTAAATCACCATTACCAACTTTTCTTTAACGTTTTTCTTTTTCATTCTATTGTTTATGATGGGGGATTGCTAAAGTTATTTCTGATTTACCAATCAGATATGCAGTATTCATGGAATTGCGCTACCTAATCTGGTGTAAAGCATGTGCGCTGAAAATCTTAGCAAATATGATTACTTTGTATCATGGTAATTGACAGAGGTAGCAATTACGACCCATTTACTTAAGAATGGGTTGGTTAGGGTTAGCTTTTATCTCTGACAGGAAAGTTTATCATTTAGGTTTAAAACAATATAGTTGTGTAATCTGTCTAAAAAAAGCAATTATATACGGAGTAGTTGTGTAATCATATTAGACGCAGAAAAACACATAATTTTAGAACAAAAAAGCGTTTCTGGGTTTTACCAACCCGACCCAACCTGCTTTAATATGTACAAAAACTGTTGTAACTGCTACCCTACCAACCCATTTTGGCACCTCTACACTGGATAGTTTTCAGGAGAAAATACAAACTAAGATGCATAGAGAATCCAGAAAAGTGAAGAAGTTGGTGTTTGATTTGATACCTGCTGATCAAGAAAAGTTGCTAAATCTGTAGGATGAAGACCCTCAACATTAAAGGAACATAGAGCAGCACGATGAACAGTTTGTGAAGGTGCTGGTCCATAGATACGAACACCAGGAATTGTATGAAGCTTCTCATAGAGATAATTAGCCAGTTCTACCTGATATATCCAATTCGAACATATGATTAATATACATGCATCAAGAAGATCAATGGAGTATGTATGCTCCAAAGAACGCACAAAACTTTATCAATATAATTGTGGATTCAGAGACCCATCGAACATTAGCATGCCATGTGTAAAGTCGTAAAGATATGTAAATAAATTTAAATCTTCAGCTACTTGAATGTATGAAGAAAAAAAAAAATGAAGAAATTCGTAGCAATTATAAAATAGGAAAGGCATAGTAGATGATATTTACCTCATAATCATGAATCTTTTGCATGCCAATTTCAGAGAGATAATCAATTGCTGCTCCTAAACCAATAGCTTCCCCAATTGCAGGTGTTCCAGCTTCAAATCTAAAACACGGGAGCTATCAATCTAAGATGCAGTATTCAAGGATCAAAGATCAAGTGGGTCCTTTTTGGTGCTATATACTACCTACTAACCTTCTGCTTTAAACTAAAAGGATGTCTTTAAAACTTAAGAAATTGCTGGTTACAAGTTTAGGTGATCTTAAGAAACTAACAATTCAAAGGTATTTGCTATGGCCAAGTACGTAAAGATGTTACAATAAATCAAATTAACTAACCTGGATGGAGGGTCAGCATAGGTAGAATGATCCAGAAAAACATCTTTAATCATTTCACCACCACCTGCAATATCAACCAGAAAACCTAAAAAACTTGCAGCTCTTATTATATCAGCGTGGCCAATATGATTTTGTGAATTTAATTGACTAGAATAAGATAATATCAGATAAAATAGTGTTTTATTACAAGATAGTGTTCGGAACATTGGGTATGCTTCTGATGTGTAAAGTTATGAAAAGATAATTGCTTATTTCTTTTAGTATTTGACACATTCTGATCATTTGAGTAACTAGTGATCAAGTTACCAAAATGTAGCCTTTTGTGATGTCAATATATAGCAATTTAATTTCATAACTAAAATCCTTAACAGATTGAGAGGGGGGAGATAGGCAATTAGAGGCTGATAATTAATGACAAATCTTAATTTTTCCACGAACTTGTTCACTTCGTTTGTTGACATAAGATGCTTCACAAGCTTATGAGAAGGTGGTGGTTTCAATGATATTTTGGACAACAAGTTGCGTACATAAATTTATATCACATAATCAGATCCACGATGTCCAATCATAATAAAACCGACTATTGCAGCTTTGGATAATTATATTTATAATGCACATCCAAACACCCATAAGATTTATGTATTTAGGGAAATGCAATCTAATAGTGGCCGATGATTTTAGGAACCAGGCTTACCTAAGAACGGAGGCATAGACTCCAAGAGCTCACTTTTTCCATACAAGAAACCGACGCCTGTAGGCCCACACATCTGAAGCACGTTCATTTCTTAATTTCATACACTCGCCACAAGCTTAAAATATCTTATAAACAGAAACTAACTCACCTTGTGAGAAGAAGCGACAAGAAAATCAACACCAAGATCCTGGACGTCAACGATCATATGTGGTACACTTTGACAAGCATCTACCAGTATTTTTGCCCCAACATCATGTGCCCATTTGGCAATATCCCTAATTGGAAGAACAGAAGCTACATACATGTATATGTAACAATATCAGCAATACATGGTTGTTATCTTTATAAATAAACTGAAAACAAGTATCCCCCAGAAAGAGACTCGTTATAATAGGTACCGAGCACGTTTGAGACATGATGAACCACTACTAGTTTTGTCTTCTTAGAAAGCAATTCTTGTAGCATCTTGGTATCTGGGACTTCATCTTCTGTTAGGCTGACAAACTTCAATACTGCACCAGTCTTCTCAGATAGAAGTTGCCATGGAACAATGGCACTATGATGTTCTGCAATCGTGACAACTATCTGCAGGTATTGATAACATTATCATCTTGAATAGATCTTCATTTAATCAAGTACTGTTATTATGACCATGTCGCTTTATCAAAAATCATATTGTTTTCAATATCCTTTAATGATGCTGCCTCTTACGAGTATAATAAACTTCACTGATCATCTATAAATATTAACTGTTGCACCGGTCAACGCACCTTTTCACTCCCCAATGACTACTGCTTCATATATATTGTACTATTGCGGATCTTTTCAGGAATATCTTCGATCTAAAACTGATTTGGATTTTCAAAGTTAATGTTTTTTCATCTTTTTTCCTCTGTATCTAGAGTTCCAAGTTACAATTTTGCTGACTGACAGAATAATAAATTGAAATACTTTATAAATTAGGCAAAGCTTTCTGTACTAAGTACTATTAGTGAACTGGTGCATCATCATTGCTGTGATTATGCTGCTCTATTTGTACATTGTTATTTTGTTTAATGTGTGGTTCAAATCATGAAAGATACATACGCTGAATTCAACTTGTTATGTATTTGCAGATAGTGCCTATGAGATTACGGATCAAGTGTAGAAACCAAGGCCTAGGGACTCATGCTCAAAAGGGTGACCATCAACCTGCAGACCCTAACAATATGTCGGATTCTAGCTCAAATGATTACATATGGTAATAATTTTGTGAAATTGATGCTTTTCTCAGACCTTGTAAGCTTATGCTCGTCGTTCAAAGGCATTAGGGCTTCCTTATTACTTCCATCATCTTTTAGATCCTCTTTTTGAACGATTTTATCCGATGAAAAATAGTTTGATATGGTCTGTGTTTTATTTCAATTGGGCAATCCATCAATTATTGTAAAGAAGTAGGACCAAGCGGGCCAACCAACCCGTTTTGACCCGTACTAAAATGAACCTTCCTTAGCCTGAACACATCCTGACTTGTTAACTAACCCGCACATCTTGCCACAACTAATGGAATTCCTTGCCTCCGTCACAGGTTTCAGTGCCGGCATGTTATCAGGGCCTCAAGGGTTTGGCTTGCAAATCAACAACAGAAGAATGACGATACTACAACAGAAGCTGGTGTTGCCTAAAGAAAATTTAATAATTATGGTGGTCGGTGGTGATGGCGATAGAGGTGACTGAGATGATGGTGGTGGTAGTGTGGGTGAGTGAGGTGAAAATGTACCACCAAAATAATTAATAAAAGTGGAAAAGTCTATTATGCCCTCTTGGAAAACATAAAATGAGTTTGGTCCAAAATAAAACGGGATAAGGGACCTCTTTGGCCTCAAAAACTTGAAAAAAGGACTCACGGCGACGAAAATCCCAAGTTTTGGGCCCCGGCGATATTTTTGGCAAGTTTAGGGACCAACGGTGTATATTATAATATATGATTGGTACATTTTATTTAATTTAGTGATGGAGGGTCATATTGGCGTTCAGGGAGAGGTGGAGGCCGGATTTTGTGCTCTCTTCATATCCAACGATTTCGTGTCTGTCTGTCTGTCTGTCTGTCTGTCTGTCTGTCTGTCTGTCTGTCTGTCTGTCTGTCTGTCTGTCTGTCTGTCTGTCTGTCTGTCTGTCTGTCTGTCTGTCTGTCTGTCTGTCTGTCTGTCTGTCTGTCTGTCTGTCTGTCTGTCTGTCTGTCTGTCTGTCTGTCTGTCTGTCTGTCTGTCTGTCTGTCTGTCTGTCTGTCTGTCTGTCTGTCTGTCTGTCTGTCTGTCTGTCTGTCTGTCTGTCTGTCTGTCTGTCTGTCTGTCTGTCTGTCTGTCTGTCTGTCTGTCTGTCTATCTATCTATCTATCTATCTATCTATCTATCTATCTATCTATCTATCTATCTATCTATCTATCTATCTATAGTCTGGGCTTCTCATTCAAAAGAAAAATACATACTCTCATCTTTGATCTAGACAATAAGATTTAATCTAGTTGCGGTACAAAATCCACAGCCAGACATCCAAAATGATTTAAGTGATTATTATGAAATAGGGATTATGAAAAATCAGGTGATGATGAACCTTCTTGTGTTGGGATTATTTTATATGTCGATAGATAGGATGTCCTTCATAATCTTTTAATACCACTCAACTTATTTTGGATGTAGAAATGCTATGCATGAAAAAATGCTTGTTCATCATAGGGATACAAGGAAGGATTTTATTTCATGCAAATCTATGCATGCTGGAATATTAGCCATGACCGATCTCTCACTCAATGACTCAAACAAAAGCAACATTAATATATAAAGGCTACTACAGTCACACTAGCCCAAGCCTAGTAGAAAACTTGACACTGGTTTGCACTTTTAATTAACTTTCCGTGGAGAGAGGAACGCAAATTTTAGTATTATTCTTGATTATAAAACTGGTATAAAAAGCTCCTAGATTTATGGTCCAAGGACCTAATTTTCCCACCCTTTTTTGTTATACAAGATGAGTTAATTGAAAGACAAATGCTACAAATGAGTTAATAAAAGGCATAAGAGAGCACAACTTATAACTTTTAGGAACATTAGCCGTCTCAAACTACATGATAAATACTTGTAAAGAAACGTGGTTAATACACACCTCATCGCCGGGTTTCAAATTAGAAATGCTCCATGAATAAGCTACAAGGTTGATAGCTTCGGTAGCATTTCTAGTGAAGACGATCTCACTAGACTCGGGTGCGTTTACAAAAGCTGCTACCTTTTTCCTTGCCATTTCGTATTCATCGGTGGCCCTTGCACTAAATTCAAACAAATATATCATCAAGGAGTAGGAAGAATTCAAGGGCATGTGAAAATGATTACCTCAAAAAATGAATTCCACGGTGCACATTTGAATTGTATGATCTATAATACTCGTTTAGAGCATCTATGACAACTGAAGGCTTCTGTGAAGTTGCGGCATTGTCCAAGTAAACTAGTTTTGATCCGTTGTTCACCTTCTGTAAGATTAGATAAATGATGGTCTTAGAATAATAACTTTATAGTCGGGCAAGCAAACAAAATGACTGGGCCATTCCAACAAATATTTTCTCTTCTACTCATCCTAATTTCTTAATATTTTTATCCGACACATATCAAAAAAGCAAATTTACCACAAATATTTTCATAGGCTCTAATTTGCAACACATATATCTAGTCTTTTTCATATTTTATATGTGGGCTTATGAGCTTATTTGATTTCGGCTTATATTTCATATTTTCCGGCTTATTTTGAGATTTATGGGCTTATATAAGTTTATCATATCATAATAAACTTATATAAGCTTATCATATCATAATAAACTTATATAAGCCCGCAAGGGGAAAATTGGAGCTTATGAAATATAAGGCGAAACAGAAATAAGCTTATAAGCCACATAAGGTTAAACAAATACCCCCTAATACAAGAACTAAATTATGATATGTGTGGGCTTAAACAAATATCCTAATATTTTGATCCGAAACATATCAAGAAAAGCAAATTTAGCACTAATAGGCTCTAATTTGCAATAGTCTTTTTCATATTTGTATGTTAATAAGTGGTAACAAAAAATTACAAACAATCGGCCACAAAGCACAACTCAAATGTAATACAACAGCAACTAAATTATGAAATACACTCCAATTTTGACTTTTTTTTTTAATAAAAAAAAAAAAAATGACCTGGTGAAGAATTTGGAAATCGGGTCGGGTGGAATGACCGAGAGAAAGGGTTGGAACAGATAAAGAAGCAGAAGCAGAAGCTGTTGTTGTTGTTGTAAAAGAAGAAGATTTGAAACGAAAGTTTAAAAAGGGTTTTGGGTTGGATAAATGATTAGGGTTTATAATGAGTTGTGAAAAAGATGGAAGCTTTGTGACCACTCCTTCCATGCTACTGTTACTCATCATCTTCATTACCGACTCTAAACTTAACTGCAAATATTTTTTTATGAGCCACAGTTAGTTGTATTCTACCTTATTTATTTAAGAATAATTGCAAAGATACCCGATAAAACTTAAAAACTTGCATATTTTCCCAAAATACAAGTTTTCAATGCATGATATACAATGCAAATTAAGCATGTGTTGGGTATATATGCAAATATGCAAGTTTTAGTGCGTATATATGCAATTGCCCAATTTATTTATTTTTTAAATCTATATCTATTTTAGATGGAAAAAAAACATATAATATAATTTTGTTTTATAGATTAATGTTGAATTTAATTATAAGTTATTTTAGAATAAAGAACGAGTGGATGAATACGGATCCCTTGCAAAGTGAGTAAAATTACAAAGTGTACAAAACTATTTATAGTGTGACATGTGTCCCCCACTTTAAATTATACATAAAATTCGCCCAATGGTAATTTAGTCTTTTGACCCGTTTTTTCTTTTCCACCTCAATTTTCAAACGCATATATCTCTTAAACGACAAACTTTTAGAAAAAACCGATTTCACCAAAAATTTTAAAATTTGATTCTCTTTAATTTGGTATAAATCTTTTTAATTTTTTCGAAACTTTTTTTTTGACATATTCATTGGGTCATGATTTTCTTGATGTTTTTGCTATTTTTGATCTTATTTTTTACCTTAAAAATTGCCGAATCATAATATACTTAAAACACGAAAGTTGTAGATTTTGATTCACTCTTTACCCAGAAATTTCAATCACTCAAATCCGATATGATATGAGTGAGATATCGCATGTTAAAGATGACGTTTTAGTCATATTTGTTGCACACAACGTGTTTGATGAAATGGTTAGCTTAGATTTTTTGTCTTAAAATCGAGTTAAATGCACTTATTTTTTTCCCACAATGCATTATTAATAATTTTATTAATGTAACATTCAAAAAGTGATGTTTTTTAATTATTATATTTTTAAAATATACATTTAGTTCATCAGTTAGGTTATTAGGGGTTCGTTTGGTAGGAAGGAATGAAATATCAAATGAATAAAATAAATGATGTAATGGAATGAATGACGCAATGTAATTATTCATTACCGTTATTAATCATGTTTGGTTGGTAAGATAGGACGTAATGGAATCGATAAAAAAAAGACTAAAAAGGTCATTGGTGATAGGAAGTTTATTTAATGTGGTTAGTTAATGATGGACTTTTATGTAATTTTCATTCCATTACAAGATGTAATGAAAAAAAAGGAGGGGACCCCTAAGGAATGAAAATGGTGTAATGAGTCATTCCTTGCAATGAATCATTACATTATAAATGCGTAAACAAACGAGATTTTTTCATTCTACCGTAATAACCTTTTCCATTCCCACTTTGATTACAACATACCAAACGCTATGTAGGTTCATCAGTTAGGTTATGTTTTGTTCATCAGTTAAGTTATAGGTTATAGGTTCATCAGTTAGACATTTTGTTCATCAGTTACTTTGGTTCATCAATTTTTTCAGATTCATCAATTTCAGGTTCATCAAATTTGATCAAATGTTTGGGTTCATCAGTTATTGACTAACTGATGAACCTATAATTATAGGTTCATCAGTTATTGACTAATTATAAGTTCATCAGTTAGGTTCATTGATTTTTTGGTTCATTAATTATAGGTTCATCAGTTAGTTTATCAGTTATTGACTAACTGATGAACCTATTATAGGTTCATCAGTTAGGTTCATTAATTTTAGGTTCATCAGTTTGTTTATCAGTTATTGACTAATTGATGAACTTATAATTATTTGTCATGTGTTATGTGTTTAGGTTCATCAATTAGTCAAAAATGTTATCATAAAAACTGATGAACCAAAGTAACCTAACTAATAACCTAATAACCTAACTGATGAACATAATAACCTAACTGATGAACTAAATGTATATTTTAAAAATATAATGATTAAAAAACTTTACTTTTTGAGTCTTACATTAATAAAATGATTAATAATGCATTGAGAAACAAAAATTAGTGCATTTAACTCAATTTTAACACAAAATATATAAGCTAGACATTTCATCAAACACATTGTGTGCAACAAATGTGAGTTAAACACCATCTTTAACGTGTGTTATCTTACTCATACGAGATCGGATTTGAGTGATTCAAAAACCTGTGTAAAGAGTGAACAAAAATCTATAACTTTCATGTTTTAAATTTTTAACGATTCGACATTTATGAGGGTAAAAAATAGGGCCAAAAATGACAAAAAAATCAAGAAAATCAAGACCCACTTTATATGTAGAAAAAAAAGTTCGAAATATTTAACAAGATTTATACCAAATTAAAGAGGATTAAATTTTAAAAATTATGGTGAAATCGGTTTTTCGTAAAAGTTTGTCGTTTGAAAGATATTTACGTTTGAAGTTTTAGGGTGGAATAAAGAAACGGGTTAAAATGACCAAAATGCCCCCTAACCAAATTTAAAAAGAAAAAAGGGAGGGAGTGGGTGGTGGACACTTATTACATGGTGAGTTGCTTTCTAGCCTTTGTAGACTTTGTATTTTTAGTCCCCTTTGTAGGGGATCGCACCTCCGAGTGGGATAGCTCACGCTTTGCGTTTTATTTATTTATTTATTTGTTTAATTTTGTTTTGGCTTGTTGGTATATGTAAAAGCGGCTAAATATTGTGTTGATGTTTGTTTATTAGACTATATGAATAAATAGTTATATGAAGATTACGCAAAAAAATAATAATAATAATAAAATAAAAATAATTACTGGGTTTATGACGATAGATTTTCTAGTGCAAAATATTACTTATTAACGTAATGTCAAACATTAACACTTGTGTAAAAGTAAGTAAAATAAATAAATAAATAAATTTTAAAAAAATTGTTTTGATTGGAAATATCTCATGTTCGGCAGACCCATCCTTGTGGCAGGTGGTTCCCGAGAACCACCTTAGACCTCAGAAGTTAATAGAAGTGATAGGCATGGTAGTTTTAGGACCTACCTTGGATTTTTTCCGAGAACCACCTTAGAGAAGAAGAAAGGAGAAACACAAAGAAAACAAAATGTTAAAAATCGAAATTGACCAGTAAAAGTAATTGGAAATTTGGTCGGGAAAGACTGAATTTTGTTACTTTTTGTATGTTCAAATTAAATATATGTATATGTATGTGTGTGTGTATATATATATATATATAAATATATATATATATATATATATATATATATATATATTATTTATCTAATAAGCGATGGTTTTGGACAAGTTCTTAAAGCGCGAAGCATTAAAAATCCGTTTAATGTTCTTACGTGTTCTTCCTTATTTAGATCGGATGTACAAAAGGTTTATGCAATTGTTGGTCACAATCAATTGGAGAAAGTCAGTATACGTTTTGAATCTAAGATGAGCATTCATGATTTTCCATCGGGTTTCTCAATGATTCTTCTTCTCCTACAAGCTACATGAATTGAATAACACCACTCACAACAATTTCTATGCTTATAGGGTTTTAAAAAATTAGGGCTTCTTATATATTTCTTTCGATTGATGTTTTTATAGTTTGTATTTAAATCCAGTTGTAAAACTAATTTGATGTGTTGTTTTTGTTTAGGGTTTCGATGTAATTAATAATATATTTGGCTTTGATTAATTTGAATTCAATAAAATTGATAATTTTCTTTTTTGATTATGCAGGTTAAATGCAATCTCCGCATCTAAACAGTTGTAAGTATCAAGTTATCTTCTTTTCTTTGGTTTGATGTGTTAATTTGTTATTTCTGAATTTCCCATTCATTATGAATATCAGTGTGGTTAGATATAGTAGATCTAAAGATTAGCATCATCTTTTTGTGATACATGTTTGTGCAGGAATTTAAAGATCAAATGTTTGTAAATGAATTAAAGAGGGCAACGTGTTTGATGAAATGTTTCTGTGATACTCCAGGATGAGATGCTTGCTAAGAAATATGAAGAGAGGTATAAACAGGTGGCAGTAGTGGTCTCTTACTTATTCACAAACAATTAGGTATTACTTTATACATATTTATGTGTAGTGTAAATAGTTATACATATTTATGTGTAGTGCAATATTGTGATTTAAGGTTCGGAGATGTATGTTGATAGCCATTCCACAATGCTTTTACTTTCCTGTACCAGGGTATGTTCTTTTTTAACATTGTCGAGCATTTGCATAGTTTGGCACTACAAAGCTTTATTCATCGAGGCTTAAAGTCGTCTAATATTCTTCTTGGTGATGATATGAGAGCAAAAGTTTCTGATTTTGGTTTTGGTTATGAAGATTCTTATGTCCATCCTCTGTCTCATGAAAGAAACCATCAATTTTTGTTGAAAAAAAAAACTGTTTGAGAATCTAATCGGTGTTGTAGCAGGGATAAATGAGTGTATCCAATAGAAACTTAGGAAGGGTATGTTGTTCACACATTAATCCTTTTAATTTATGTTTTGTTGTGTTGAATTTAGGATACAAGAATTATCAAATTTATTATTAACTTAAATATATCTTTGTTTTGGTTGATTGTTTATGGAATAATTTTATTTTTGTAGGTAGAATTTTATTGAGGGCATTCGAGTGAGTGTTTTAATGATCTTGACCAGGAAGATACGCTTGCGCTCAAAGCTGTGTATGTCGCTAACAATGGTATTCATTTCAATTCAATTCGTCAAGCCTTTTTTCATACGGTCCCTAACATCACTCGAACTTCTTAACCGATCCTGATGAAAAGGTATGTTTATTGCTTTTTTAAAAAGTGGTTTTACTAATTTGAATGATTCTTCTTTTTTGGTTATTTCAACATGTAGAAGATGTTGTTTTCTGTTAATTTTATAGTCAACACAAGTCATGTAATGTGGTATTGGTGTTATTGTGGGGAGAAGAAAAAAGGTTTTGATCAAAGATGGATAAAGTATCATATATTGTTTCAAAATGAACTATTCGTCATATGATAGATGCAAAAATATGTGTTTCTCTTTTATATGTTTGAAATTATGATTTCAAGTTAACAAGCTTTTTATTTAATTTTTGCATGTTCATGATCCTTTTGGCTTATACACTGGTATGGCTTTTTTTGTCATTAGTTATGATTCAAATTTTTTTTCATCAATTAAAGTTTTAATTCAAAATGGGTGTTTCATGAAATGCACAATTTTTTTTTGATGAAATGCTGAATAAGCTAAAGCTTATAGAGTATCATACCTTGCACACTAAAGGGTATCGTACCCTGCACCAAGTTGGGGTTTTTTTAATTCGAAAGCTAATGTTTTCATGTTGGCATGTAAGTTATTTGGATTGTGCTCCTACTGTGTTTTGTTATTGCACGAGTAACGGTTAATTGACTCTCTCTCAAGTTTTAAACTAATATCGATTTATGAAGATTCTTATGTCCATCCTCTCTATCTCATGAAAGAAACATTGTTTGGGAATCTTATTGGTGTTGTAGCAGGGATAAATGAGTGTATCCAACGTTGTGTGAAGCAAAGGGTATGTTGTTCACACATTAATCCTTTTAATTTTTGTTTTGTTGTGTTGAATTTAGGTTATAAGAATAATCACATTTATTATTAATTTTTATATATCTTTGTTTTGGTTGGTGTTATCTAATAAGGGTATGTAAACTAACGGCTCCATATGTGTTTTAGTCTTAATAATTTGAACAAAATATATGAGCAGCATAGTCTCTAACATTTAGGAGACAATTATCAAATTATTTTGTTAGTTCCCGTTCAGTTAGAATGGTGTGGTCCATCTTTGCACGATGATGACTCCTTTTGGTAATAAAATTTCATGCACTTATATCTATTAAGCTAATACTTTTAGAAATCCTCATGTCTATCTTTAAATTTTGTACTAAGGTTGACAATGATAGTGGACTATAGTTGTAGGCAATTAGTTAAAGGATGTTAACTTTTAGAACTCCATGATCTCTCACCAGGCGGTTAAGTAAATCCTGCATATTAGCAATAATCATATGGTTAGCTAAGTAGGCCATTTAGTTTGCTGTTATAAATTATTTTGTGTATTGGTATGATAACAAGGTGGTCTGGGAATGGGTTTTATAACAAGTATAGGAATGGGTATGGATTTGAAGACCCAAACTATGAGGTGGGTATGGAGGATTTCCAATTTGGTAGGTTTCAAACTGTTACCTCTGAAACCAAACACCCCTTAAACACGGTGTTGTGTGTAATTTTGAAGAACGAGAATAGAATGAAATTTAAAGCAAACACATATGTGCCTGATTGTGTTATGTATTTGTACCTTTTTGCAGGTTACTGGCCTGTTGAACAAAATGCAATTGCACCCTGAACAATCGGCTCCGGAGGATAACGATTGCATTTTCACAATGTCTGTCCCCATTGAGCGCAGTGATGTGTTGTAGCCTGCATGTGATGTAGCAAAGGTATGTAATTAAACATATAGAAATTGTTCACTGTTTGCATTTTAGGTAAGATATGAACTAGAAGTGTGATTGAGTTTGTGGCATAGTGTTGTTCATTACTTTTATGCATTCTACATAGACAAAAATATTAATTTTCTGTAAGTAATCTATTGAGCATGTGGGTGATAGATGGAAAAATAATGCTCAAAGTAGGTGTGGAAACTATGGGAGTTGGAGCTTTGAAAGTTATTGGATACATAAGGGGATAGTTGCAACAAAAAAAACTACATTTTGATCATGATCTTTGTTTAATTATGAGATGACAGCAGGAGGCACCAAGTCTCCTAAAGTGACAACAAATGCTGGAGAACAAACAACAGTTCCTCCTGCTACACCAGCACCGTAAGAATACTTTTATGGTTAACGTTTTTTGTTGGGAGTATGCTTCCATCTGTATCTTTCTAACATCCCTCTATGAGATTGTAGGTGTAACACCGATGATAATTTAATCAAAGAAGCTATAATTGCTGAAAAAGGAACTCCTGCTTATTACATGTACATGAGGTGATACACTTATTTGATAAGTAAAAACATTACTATGAAGTATAAAAAGATATTTGACTGCCATGCTTTCATACATATTTTCTTGATTTCAAATCTTTGGTGGAGACTTGAAGTTGTCGACCATGTTTTGAGAAAGTGGACACGATTTGAGTTGACAGGTATGTTGTTTTGGACTACTTTAATTTGCTTATGGAACATATTTTGCTGAACATTTTAGGAACACATATAACGATTTTGACTGTCAATTTGGTATACAGATTTGGATATGGGCGTGTTTGGGAATTCGTACTATTGATTGTTTTACAACAAAAAACTCTATACATTGAGGTTAATCATATGGTAAGTCAACTAAGGGGGTGTTTGGTTAAGCTTTTATGTTTTCGGCTTATATTTCATACATATTTTGGGTTTATTTGAAAAGTTGGCTCTTTTATGTCAAAGTATTAGTTCTTTAACAAGATTTTAACACCTTTTGTTAGACCAGAAAATATGACTAGATTTGTTGCATTTATATTGAACGATTACTTTTCAGTTATGCATTTACATACACAATTTCACATGAGATAATACCAATATGCTGACAGTTGTTGTCACAGGTATCAATAGAGGAACAACAAAGGGTTGTAGTGGTTTACATGGGAACAAAGCTTATGTGTTGGGAAATCCTTTTGTTGGTTCTGATATTTAAACAGTGGAGATGGTTGTTGGCCGCGTTGGCAGCAGGATACCAGCAACAAGTTATCTTCGGCCTTTAACAATGGACTATGACTTAAGATGAGAAGGCTGGGTTACACACAATATGTTTAGCTTTGTGAATCCATTTCTGGTCACGTCTACCATATGCAATAACAAACTGTCAACCAACAAACATGACCGCCAGAAGGTAACATGCTTAAGATATTTTGAATCAGATTCAAATGTTATGATATGGCAGTGCACGCTTTATGTGAGCAGGTCTCCAAGTTTCTTTATTGTTTGCTTGGTAATTGCAGTCATAGGCTTGCGAGATTCCACTCCCACGTCCTGCAACAACACACGAACAATATCAAGTTTACTTTCATGTAAGACACCCTCTGTCGCTGGCACTTTCCGTCATTTCTAATATATTCATCCGTATAATTATATGATGATTGTACCTTTCAAATTGCAGCCACTCACCGTTATGAATATGGTGCTTGCAATAGGAGGTTCAGCGAGTTGCGCGCAGGTTGGTTAAGATATGAGGATTCTAAAATCTTATCGCAAACTGGATTGTCGGTTTCTTAGTCATTTTATGCTCTCAACATTGTAGGCCCATACGCTTCACAAGGCTAACAGACTGCGGATCATCAACCACACCAGTTTCTGCACGCCAACGCTAGTGACTACCCTTTCTCTTTTTATAGGTTCCATATAGGCAGTTTCACTTTCGTTACATTGGTTGACATGCTGGTAACTTGAATCAGTAAAAACCAACTATTTCATTCTTGGGTTTTGAAGTCTGTAAATTACGATTACATTCAGGATACCTTAAATGTCCTCATAGGCCTTCCCATTTTTTGGCAGTTATCATTTCACTATTCCTCAAGGTTTTGATATAAAGTTCTTAACTATCTATATGGCAACTTTCCAATCCACATGTCTGCTTATTAGTTTTAGATTAGTGTAAACTTTAAATGCATTGTAAAATGTCGATCTACCATATAACGACTTCCCATTAAACCTGTTATGTTATTATCATTGTAAGCATATCAAGACTTTGAATGTATCTTCAATTTGTTTCAAGGATGCAGGAGGCACAACACTAAGAATGTAAGGAATCGATCATTTCGAAATAAAAAATATCTCTTATATAAATGTTGTTGCTTATGTTTATTTTAAATAGAATATGTCTTAAACCCATCTTAAGGTAGAAGTCTATTTGAACTCCAAGTGATAAGTGCATAAATTAGAGAAAAACCATCACATTTGATTTTGTGTTTTGGTAACAACAAAGCTGTTTTGACATACTAATTAAACACATTGAGTTGCTCATTTGTTATTTTTAGCTACTAATGTCCTCTTATGGCAAATTACGAGAATGCGTTGCATAGCTAATGGACCAGGGGAGATGGTTGATTCAGATTTTGTATATGTTGGTGGTGCTCTTGGAAACATAGATATTTATGCTGCGTAGGTAACTAATTATTCATGTTGTCACCTACATTGTACTCACAGTTATGAAATGCATACCACTTTTTGGGCCTGACTTATGGGTAGATATAAATCACCATCGCCCATCAGGACTATTATCTTTCTTTGTTAGTAATTCTGAATCTTATAGTCTCATTAATTTGAGTAAGAGATGTGCAGTTTCCTCAACGCCTAACGGATAATCCAAAAACTAATGAAATGATGGTGTAATCCTGTTCAGGACTCAAGCTTTGAATTTTGATTATGCATTTGTTTTCAGGTAATGTGCTAAGTCCATTGGAGGAAGAAGGATGGAATAGTACCATGAGAACCAACTTGACAGGAATATGGTTAGTAGCAAAATATGTTGTACATATATGTATGATGCAAGTCAAGGAGGTTAAGTCATCAATATCTCATCTATATCAGGTCTTGATCGTCAAGAGCTACATGGAGGTCTTGCTTACTCCGGTTCAAAATAGGTTGTTGTCACATTGTCTAAATTAACAATAATTGTTTACGAAATTATTATTTTTTCAAGGATGTTTGCTTTTCTTACTCTAAGAGGCATTTGATGGTCACAAAGACGTTTATCTGAACTAATATCTATCCAGTTTGTTGGATATCTACATCGTTCAATTTGTTGAAGATTATGTGTCAAAAATACGAGTCCAACAAATAAGTTAATAAACAAATTCAATTTGTTGAAGATTATGTGTCAAAAATACGAGTCCAACAAATAAGTTAATAAACAAATATTTTGAGACAAAAATCTACCAACATGGATATCTTATCTTATCAATATTTAAGAAATTAAGTTAATAAACAAATATTTTGAGAAAAAAATCTGCAAACATTGATTGTGTTAAAATCAATTATATAATATAGTAGTATAGTATCGAAATGATCCACACAAAATACGGATCACCCAAGTCGTATCCGTACGAAGGTGAATGGAATCAAAGAATATTGATTCGTGCAAATCGTGTATTGAAAAGTGGTGAAAGTGAAAATAGTGATCAAGTAATTCAAGTTATAACAAAATAGTACAAGCTAGGTATGCACTAAAGTTAAAAATGTAAAAACGGGAATGCAAACGCGATTATTAAAAACGTAACATTCAAAATAAAACGTAAATTTAATGGAAAAATGATCCTACAAACGTGAAACAATTTTCTAAAAATCTTATTCTAATAAAATGAATTTCCAGAAAAAGAAAATTATTTTTTTAACTTTTCTTTTATTTTCTATGAATTTATTTTGATTTTTGTATTTTTAAATGAATTAAAAATATAGGAAAATAGAAAAATAAAAGAGAAAAATGAAAATTAATTTCTGAAAAATTAAAGAATTTCCTAAAATATTTTTGTATTTTTTATGTCTTTTTCTGAATTTTTATTGAATTTTGTTTATTAAAAGGTAATTAAAAATGATTAAAATCAAAGAAATATTAAGAAAAATATCAAAACACCTTAGAAAAATCTGAAAACTTACCAGAAAATCAAAAATATAAAAATGAACTTGGAGAAAAATTTTGAAACAAAAAAAAGCTGAAAAAGTGCTTATTGGATGTAAACTGCTTATTCACAAGTGCTTATTTTTAAGCACTTGTGACAATTCTGATTAATACTTGATACACAGATGTTATATGCTAAAAAATACTCAGATATCTCAAGTATGATCAATTTGAATTACAGAAAATCGCAGAATAGCTAAATAAGCTATGAAATAAGCCCAAGAAATAAGCAGATTCACAAA
>JARVZY010003145.1:0-23638 GCA_030686995.1 Artemisia argyi | reverse complement strand
ACTAAGGCCAAGCAGGCCTGGACAACACTTAAAACAGAATATCAGGGCTCTTCCAAAGTAATCACCATTAAATTGCAATCGTTACGACGTGATTTTGAAACTTCCTACATGAAACATAACGAATCGGTGCAAGATTTTCTTGCAAGAGTTTCATCAGTTGTAGGACAGATGAAGTCGTATGGCGATAAAATTTCAGATGAAACAGTGGTAGCTAAAGTATTAAGGAGCCTACCTTCCAAATTCGATCACGTGGTAGCGGCAATTGAAGAATCTAAGGATCTATCCACCTTCTCGTTTGATGAGCTAATGGGATCACTTCAAGCTCATGAAGTAAGGATCAACCGATCGAACGTGAACGGTGAAGAAAAGGCTTTTCAGACTAGAGGCGAGTGTGAATCCTCAAATCATCATGTAAGAGGAAGAGGCCGAGGAAGCTACCGAGGAAGGGGCCGCGGTCGAAACTCTATGCTTAAATGCTCACACTGTAAGAAGCCTGGGCATTCCGATGACTACTGTTGGTACAAACCAGAAGATGGGGTAAATTATGTTGAACAAGATGAAGATAATTTCTTGTTTATGGCGACAACAACAACAAAAGAAGAGAAGAATGAAATATGGTACCTGGACAGCGGCTGCTCGAATCACATGACAGGTGATCGGTCTAAGTTTAAAGATCTTGACGAAAGCATAAAATCACAAGTGCGCCTGGGTGATAATAAACACTTGCAGATCGAAGGAAAAGGTATAACCGAGGTCTCTACAGGTAACCAAAAACGGTGTATTAGAGATGTTCAATTTGCTCCATGTTTGACACACAATTTATTGAGTGTGGGTCAGTTAATGGAATCTTGTCACAAGATAGTATTTGACGAAGGTAAATGTGTCGTGACTCACAAACCTACTGGAAAAGTTATTGCTTGTGCTCATATGTCATCAAATCGCATGTTTCCACTTGATTGTACCAAACAAATGGAAATATCTATGGTGAGCAAAGGTCTAGCAGACAACGAATTGTGGCATCAGCGGTACGGGCATCTCAACATCAAAGGACTGCAATTGCTAAAGAATAAGGAGATGGTCAGTGGTCTTCCTGCAATCAAGCCGCTAAAGCACGTTTGTGAAGGTTGTGTGGTCGGAAAGCAAACTAGGCAATCATTTCCGGTGGGTAAATCAAAGAGAGCTGAAGCAATACTCGAACTCATTCACACCGATTTATGTGGCCCAATGAGGACACAATCATTGGCGGGAAGCAAATACTTCTTACTATTTATCGATGACTTTAGTAGGATGAGCTGGGTATATTTCTTAAAGCACAAATCAGAAACTTTTGAGTGCTTCAAGAAATTCAAAAGCCTTGTGGAAAAGCAAAGTGGGAACGTTGTGAAAATGCTTCGTTCTGATCGTGGAGGTGAGTTCACCTCAACTGAATTTCAAACTTTCTGTGATGAGCATGGGATAGAGAAGCAACTCACAGCCCCATATACTCCGGAGCAAAATGGTGTGGCCGAGCGTAAGAACCGAACCGTCATGGAAATGGCTCGATCCATGCTTAAGCAAAAAGGAATGCCAGACTCATTTTGGGCCGAGGGAGTTGCTGCAGCTGTCCATATCCTTAATCTATCACCAACGAAAGCAGTATGGGGACAAACTCCCTATGAAGCATGGAACGGGAACAAACCTTCTGTAAGTCACCTACGAATATTTGGCTCAATTTGCTATGTTCTCATTACAACTGCACGACATAAACTAGACAGAAAGTCACACAAGTATGTTTTTATTGGTTATTGTCCTAACTCAAAAGCCTATCGTCTATATGATCCGGTGAGTAAGAAAATTACTGTTAGTCGAGATGTCGTATTTGATGAGTTTTCAGGTTGGAATTGGGAAGATACAGGCAGTAATCAAAAGTCCCAAATTGAAAATGAAGAAGAGCAAAGTATGCTTGATCAAGATGAGCCAAAAGAAAATGACAGCGAAGGACCGAATTCAGCCTCATCATCACAACCCTCAATACCAGGAAAAACAAATTCCGCATATTCATCTGAAGAGTCGTCCGAGGATTCATCTCCCAATCGGTTAACTCAACCGCGCAGAAGTGAACGTGGCCTCGTTCCTCGGCGTCGGTTTCCGATTGAGGGAGAGGATACACCATCCTTGGCCTTGTTTGTAGGTGATCCAGTCAATGTGGAGGAAGCCATGAAAATGGAAGAATGGAGACTTGCAATGAAAGAAGAGTTATCAGCAATTGAAAAGAATCAAACGTGGGAGCTCACTGATCTTCCACAAGACAAAAATGCCATTAGTTTGAAATGGATTTTCAAGACAAAATACCTGGCAGATGGGAGTGTACAAAAATATAAAGCAAGGTTGGTTGTGAGAGGATTTACACAACAGCAAGGAATTGACTACGAAGAGACGTTTGCCCCGGTGGCACGATTCGAGACCGTACGGATTGTCTTGGCTATCGCTGCTCAAAATCAATGGAAGTTATACCAGTTTGATGTCAAATCTGCGTTTTTGAATGGTGAACTCAAGGAAGAGGTGTACGTAAGTCAGCCACCAGGTTTTGAAAGTAAGCTCGAGAAAGACAAGGTGTTTCGTTTAAAGAAAGCTCTTTATGGGCTAAAACAAGCACCGCGTGCTTGGTACAGCAAGATCAATGAATTTTTTCAAAGCAACGGGTTTGAAAGAAGTCCTCATGAACCAACACTTTATGTTAAGAGGCAAGGTATGACTGATCTACTCATTGTTAGTCTATATGTTGATGATATGATCTATACTAGCTCATCTCCCAAACTTTTACATGAGTTTCAAGTGTCTATGAAAAATATGTTTGATATGACTGATTTGGGAGAATTACAATATTTTCTGGGATTGGAAATTACTCAAGTCAATGAAGGAATATTTATGTCACAAAGAAAGTATGTAGAAGACACTTTGAAGAAATTCAATATGCAAGGATGCAAGATTGCTGCAACACCAATGAACATTAACGAAAAATTACATATGGAAGATGGTACGGGGTTGACTGATGCAACAGTGTATAGAAGCTTGGTTGGAAGATTGATTTATCTTACTCATTCTCGTCCCGACGTGGCGTATTCTGTTGGAGTATTATCTCGATTTATGCATTGTCCAACAATGCATCATCTCGGGGCAGCAAAGAGAATCCTACGTTACTTGGCAGGAACTAAAAGTTATGGGATTCGTTTTCACAAGACTAAAGATTTTCGGCTTCAAGGATACACAGACAGTGATTGGGCCGGTTCTGTTGAAGACAAAAGAAGTACATCAGGTCATTGCTTTATTCTCGGCACCGCTGCCATATCTTGGAGTTCGAAAAAGCAAGCAACAGTAGCATTATCCACGACGGAAGCAGAGTATGTAGCAGCTTGTGCAGCAGCTTGCCAGGCTGTTTGGTTGCGAGGAATCTTGAATGACTTGGGGCAAGAACAGTTAAACGCTACAAGCATAAAGTGTGATAACCAATCAGCGGTGATGTTAGCAAGGAATCCAGTTTATCATAACAGAACAAAACACATGGATATCAAGCACCATTACATACGGGAACTTATTGCAAGAGATGAAATTGAACTAGACAATTGCCGAACCAATGAGCAAGTTGCAGATATCTTAACAAAGAGTTTACCACTAATGAAGCATGAAGAACTCAGTGAGAAGCTTGGAATGTCGACGTTCGAATGAAGGGGGAATGTTGGAAGTTGTTTTATTAATTCTCACGTTTTTCAAGTAGCCGTTATATTTATTTTTTGAATAAGTCTTGTTGGCTAATTATTTGCCATGAGAAGTAGTCAATTAGTTGAGATATTTTAGGCTAGTAATCTTTTCATATCTTTGACTCTTTGAGTCCCACTGGTCATGTACTCGCCTATTTAAAGGCTTACTCAGTTATCAATAACATCCATCCATTTTAGCCTTCAATTTACTCTTAATATATTCACTTCAATATTAACTTGTGTCACAATCTCCAACAGTACTGTGTATTTACTTGAGAGTGACTGAATATGATCAAATGACCACGATGATGGTTCGTAATTTGCTGATCTCCTTACGTGGGACTCAGCTGCATCGATAGTTATTCCGGTGGTTTTTGTTGAATATATTCGCTTGTAAGCATTACCTTTTGCTAGAGGACTTATTTGTAGTACAACTGAATATGGAAATAAGATTATTGATGCCATATAGATATTAGAAAGGAATAAGTTAGTCTATAAGGATTCTTAAGATAATGAAATCGTTCATCTAATTTGTACTACTTATAGAGAGCCATGGATATATGCAGGACAAAGATTATTCCATGTCATATTACAACACTCCCAATCCATGTTATAAGAGCACGTTTGTTACGAGGGTTTGGGATTTAAAGAGAAGAGTTGGATTTGAAAAAGGACATTTGGTTTACAGGTGTGGATATCATGTATGACTGAAAAATACACCATCTGAAATCCCCACAAGACAAGTAGGTTTTGTCAGCGAGTAATGTGTAGCAGTCTTTCAGCAACATTTTTTTTTTTTTTTTTTTTTTTTTTTTTTTTTTTTTTTTTTTTTAGGATGAAAATGGTTTTTTAATATTAATTGAAAAATGAGTGGCTAAGCTCAATTTGACTTTTTTTTTTTTTTGAATTTGAACCAAACTTTTATAGATTATAGTTATGGATGTGAGATCAATATTGATCACCAATTATCTAGACCGAATAGGCAAGTTCTAGCCTTTCGTTTTTCACTTAAAAAAAAAAAAAAAAAAAAAAAAAAAAAAAAAAAAAGTGTGTCAACTTTTTTTGAAAATTAAATTATATCATACGGTAAATCATCAAGCAACAAAAAGTACATCATCGCGATAATAATGTTTTTATCTTTCAATAGACGGGCATTTCGAAATTCGAAATATCTTCGATAGACCTTTGTTTCGAGCATTTTTTAGTGTTGAAATTTTCCTCCCCCTGAAAAATCACAAATGATCAGTAAAATCACAAGTGATTTGTTATTTTCAAAAAACATGTGATTTCATAAATAACATGAGATTTGTTGAATCATATGTGATTTGTTATTTGAAAAATCACATGTGATTTTTAAAAAACAAATCAACTGGATTTTACAAATCACATATAACTTTTTAGGGGGGATATATATTTCATACTCACAATAAGAACCCGAAAAAAAAAGTTCGTCGAAAGTATATAGAAGTGCTCCTCTATAGAAATACGATTTAATTCTCGTCACAATGGTATAATTTTTTCGCGTAACGAGTAACAAATTAATAACATGATTCATTCATTTGATCTTTAGAGAATTTGTGATATATGTTGAATTTTTCTTTATATAAATGTGTTTATTTCTATCTTTGTTAAGATAAAAAAAATTAGGCTAGGTTTCTTATAGCCCTCGATAAGTAAATCATTATTATACATACATACAAAAATGAGCATCGGACAATCGGAGGCCTAAAGCTCTTATTTTAGTAGCTTCACCTTTAAGACACCCCTTAACACGACCCAATTAGTTAAAAAAAACAATTAAAGTAAAGAGACAAGTCGGGATAAGTACTTTATGTTCGACAATTCTAAATATTTCCGTGAATATAGCATGATGAGCCCAAGTTACAGCAGCTCCGGATGAAAGGCGAATAAGAGTATTAAGAAAAGGTATTTCCCGATGATCCAAAATGGCAATCCCTTTTGGGGGCCAAATACCTCCAATCTCTATCGTAAGTGCCAAAGAAGACTGAGAAGAAGCCCGAAAAGGAGCAAAAAGGAACATAAGCTCCAAAACAATAAACAGAATAAACTTATATCGAGGTCCTAATTGTACGATTTTGGTATGATGTCCTTCCAACGCGGATTCACGTAGAACATCGCGCCACCATACAAACATGGTATATAAAATATCAAAAGAGATGTTAACTAAATTATAAATCAGACATTCTTCTTTTAGTGGGAGAAGAGTAAATTTTGTATAATTTAAAAATGGATTGTGTAACGGCTGTCCTGGGACTAATGGTTAAGGTTAGGAAACGTTAATAGCTCTGAAAAACTAAGCATCTTCCGTACCTCTCTAAAACATTCACATGTTGTGATTTTATTGTGTGAAATCAAAACAGATACATAGTATACATAGAAAAAACTCGTCGAAATTTTATCATGTAAGATGTTTATTAGAAGATGATAGAATGTTCGACACAATTGTATAATCTAATTTGGGAATGACAATGGGCGAGAAAAAAGACCAATAACCCGCGGGTGGGTACCCGCAATGGGTGGGTAACCCCACCAAATTTTACCCGCGGTAGGGTTGTTGGGTGAAAAAATGAACCCACCAGCGGGCAATGTTCTGAAAGGCTCAAGGCGCACTAAGGCGCAAAGGGGGTCAAAGAGCCTCGAGTCGAGGCGCAAGCCAAGGCGCGGGATTCATAAATATAAGGCGCACTATACATTTACTTTTTTATAACATATGTGACAACTTATACAGCTTAAATAACACAAAAATATTAATATTCAATGCATAATGCCACTTAAAAGTTATTACATCTAACAAATGTTGCATTTAAACCCAAAATATTAAGCAAGCAACATATCAAAATCTATGAACTATCCTAAATTCCTACATATACATTACAATATACGAGTTTATGACTTATAAAATTTAACAAATTACCATGTATCAAACTATCAACTATTAACAACAAAAAATCTATAGTTGTTTGGTAACACTTAACACTAAAGAAACAACATTTGTATATGTTAATAAACTACTATTCTTAGACATTAGATAACAAAAAAAACATAGTTCTTTGTTGATTGTGTGTTTTAGTTATTTTTTAAAATATTAGGGTTATTAGATACTTTATAAATTAAATGGCTAAATGTATATAACATGTAAGCCCAAAATGTATCTTACTATTAAGAAAAAAGACCAAAACAAGGTTACATCTTCTAGGCGCACAAATCCCCAAGGTGCTAAAGCGCAAAAATCCTCAAGGCGTTGCGATTTTTACGGGATTCATGCATGTCGTGAGGCGCGATCTAAAAAAAATCCCAAAGGCTAGAGCCTCGTGGGATTTAGGGAGTAGGCGCGCCTTAGGCGCGATTTTTAAAACATTGCCAGCGGGTGACGGGTAATATACCCATCGTGGGTAAACCTGGCACGCTCTTTGAAAATACATGTGAACCATTTTTTTATATTAAACTTACATTTATATACTACTTAAATATTTGTAAACTTATTAATAGATATGTTTAATAGTCTTCTAAACCTAAGAAAAAGATCAAGTAAGAAAAAAAAAAAAAACTAAAATAGAAGAATAAGAAGGATTTCTAGCAACACATTTAAAATAGGAGAGAGATTTTTTAAAGGGAGATGCATATATTTTTATAGGTGCATCTAAAATGTGTGGTTGTGGTTTCTTCTTACCATTTTCATTTTAATTATTCTTCTTATTTGATCCTAACTCTGTAAACCTATTTAAAAACATAACGTACTAACCGTCCTTTGTGAGTTCTAAAATTAGAAGAAGAATATGAATGATCAAAGTATCGGATTTTAATTCATGGATAAGCACTAGTTTTAGGCAATAATTCATTATTCATGGTCACTATAGTAGAATTCTTTCCTTTTTGTGTATTAATACTATATAATCAGTGGGTAGTTGACTAATTGTGTACATAATTATCAATACATCGTAACTTATATGCACCTTTTAATCAAGTTTGATTTTTAAAACATTCAGAAACATGTTTGTCAAAGTTACGTTTCACAAACGCATAGGCAATGCGCAATCGCAAGCATGGGCATGGCAAAAAATTATACCCGCAGATGGGTGATGATTGAGTGATGAGCAAGAATAAATTCGCGGATGCGGGTGAAGGGTTAGAGGTACATGGGTTTATTGACCATGAGTGCCTTGGTTTTATTTCATTTAATGATCAATTGGTTTTGAGATTATTAATTTTAACTAACATTGTTGCTATTTTATTTTGGAAACTACTTTTTTGGAATTTTAACTAATTCAAGCATAATTAGACTTAATCTTCTTGATGTTGAAATATGCAACGATTTTGTTTTATATTAAAAAAATAAAAAATAAAATGTTACTACCTTCGTCTAAAATAAGTGTCAAGTTTTACTTTTTAGAGTAAAAATTGTTCAACTTTGACCTTATTTATTTTTACGGGTGTTATAAAATATTTGATGCAAAATGTATGAATAGATTGGGTTTTAAGTGTATTTTTATTCGTATAAGTTTTCTTCAAGTATTATATAACAACAAATAAAAATATTTAACGTTAAGGTTGAACCAGTTTGACTATGAAAAGTTAAACTGGACACTTATTTTGAGACGGATAGAGTATTAATTAAGATACTGTACCTCCAAGGTCCTAATGTTAAGGGTTAAAACCTCATAATAAGAATATAAGGGTAAAATCAATAAAATAGACACGTACTTTCAAAAATATATCGATTTGAAATACTTACTTTTTTATTAACACGGAAACTCACGTATTTTTAAATTTTGTTCCGACTTCACCCATATTATAATAAAATAATATTATTATAATTTGATATATATCATTAATATAAATCGGTCATATGAGTGAAGTCCGAACAAAATTTGAAGGTACATAGGTTTCTGTGTTAATAAAAGAGTAAATGTTTCAAGTCGTTACATTTTTTGAAGTACATGATTATTTTATGGCTTTTACCATACGAATAATAGGTCATTGTCCTTTTGGATAATTCCTTTTATTGTTACTGCATGATAACAATGCAATTAATAGAATGCAGAATAAATATGCTTATTGGTTACAAAACAAAATCACCAATATCTTTCGACAACAAAGTTAGTTTACAAAATCCGACATCCAATAATCTTTGGACAACAAAGTTAATCCAAGCAAATATCGGCCGTCATAATCGACAATATACCAACCTACGTGTGTAAGTAGGTGTACCATCGGGAGTCTATATAAGTTCATGTAAATTTAGTGCATATCAAAGTTTGAAGTAGAAAAATAAAGCAAGTCAATTGAATAAGCTTGATTGTCCTCGTGACTAATATTATTATCGCTAACTCAGCGTCACGTAAGTTTTTCATTTTACCACTCGCATCACTATCAGACGACAGGTATAATAAGACCATCATATTCACCACCGATTCCCCCCTTTTTTTTCTAAGTTAAACATCCACAAAACAATGCACGACCGATGTTGTTCGTGGCCAAGACCAACTTCTCCGCAAAATCACCATAACACGTGTCAGTGAGGGGAGGTTTTTTTTAGCACAAGACACGTGGTTGGGAGAGGAAAACGCGTCTTCCAACCATCATTGCACCCGGCCTAAAATCTTTACTAACCAACGAGAGATGAATGATGAGACTTCTTAACATTTTAACTCTTTTCTTAACTACATTATAATGCATTTATAACTATTATATAACTAGAAAATCTTAAAATTCAGACTTCTCTACTTGCTAGTTATGGAAGGATTTCAAAACTTTATCAATACTTGTAACACCAAAACTTGTAATCGTAATGTTGATGGTCAATAAAAAGATTTAATGGGAAAAAAAATATAACCACCAATACTATTAACATATATATATATATATATATATATATATATATATATATATATATATATATATATATATATATATATATATATATATATATATATATATATATATATATAGGAAACTTTCTTGCAAGAACTGAGAAAATCATAAAAAACATACATGCACGCATTTTAAAATAAAATAAATATACGTGCAAATCATCAATAATCGTAAGTATCTACCTATGTTCTTCAATATCAGCATGAACTCATCCTCTCTTTTCACAAAAACCTTATACACGGCTGCAATATTGTCGTTGCACGCCTTACAAGAACATACATGCACACCTTCAAAGAAAAATCTTGTATTTTCAATATTTTATCAAATTCTTTAAAACAATTATGTTTTTTTTTAAACATATATTTTGTTTTTGAACATATGTGCAAAACTACAATTATTGAATGCGTGCATGTATGTTTTTGATGGTTCTCGTAAGAAAGTCTCACTATATATATATATATATATATATATATATATATATATACACACACACACACACATTAAGATGTCAGTTATGAAATCTTAATATAAAAAGAATTCATCATTTATGAAAAAATAAAAAAGCTACAACATAAACTAATTATACTTCATGCACAATAGATTTATCCATCGTAGTTTTCTTGGACAACGGTGGCCCGAAGCTCATCCCCCTCCACCCTTAAATTAAAAAACAAGGTTTCTCGAACCGCCTTTATTGGCTCGTGGCTCAGTCTCTATGCTTGCCGCATAATATAATGACAGGGTACGTGTCGCCGCATTACGCGGGTACCCTACTATTAATTTAAAAAAATAGATGGCCTATTTATAGACTCAATGAAGTTTATAAATGTAAATATGTTAGTTTATAAAATGTAGGGATTTATAAGGATTTGACGTGACACAACGTGCCAATGCATGCAATGGACATATTGGTACTTAATTAACTTCAAGCACGAATATTATATAGAAACGACGAAATATCAAAGCATTTTTATAATTCAAGCAAAATATTAAAGCTTTTAGGTCAAAGACAATTCTTCTTCAAAGGTGTTTAACATCTTTCAACATTGTTAGGTAATAGATCAATGTCTTATTCGGTATGAGCCTAACACACTGTAACAAGTAAGGTACGTGATGCGTTTTTGACATGGGCATAAGCCTGACACACGGTGACAATTAGTAGGGGTACAATTAATGTTGTTTATTTATTAATTTAAATTAATGTAGAGCTATGTGTTAATTAACTAGTTGTATATTTTGTTAGAGACTTTTATGTTAATTAGTTGTATATTTTGTGTCTATCTCATCCCCCTCCACCCTTAGATAAGAGAGGGCATTAGAACTTGCTAAATTTAGGCAAATTTGCATGCCATTTAAGACCATACTTGATATAGATTTCAACCAGACATTAAAATAACAACTTATTCATCTGACTTTTTAAACTCACACGCTTACCCATTTCTCTTTAGTTATTACAGTACATTATTAGGCTACCTACAGGAGATTCAATCCCCTTACTTTTCCTTGCCACGTTAGCTTTCTCTCCAGCGACCTGCAGACGATTCAGTGCCCCAGTAAGGGCGACCTAGTTCAGTTATTTTATTTTATTTTATTTTTTTTACACAAACTCAAATTTCATTAATAATTAAAACGTTACATATTAATTAAAATAAAATAAAAAATATTACAACACTTATTCAAATTACATTAAAACGACCAAACTAGTTTGGATTATGATGATGCCAAATGTCTTTCACCAAATCGGCTTTGAGGTTAAGATGAGTTGTTTTGTTGCATATCTCCCTGGTAATTTCCAGCAATTCCTCATGCGTTCTTAAAGGGTCATAAGAACGGTGCTGCTCCGCTGAAAAGAATTCGGGAGATATCGCCCGCCCTTCGTCTTGAATTATCATATTATGTAATATGATGCATGTGTACATAATATGTCCAAGACGCTCTTTGTTAAATCCCTTAGCCGGATGTTTAATCATTAGGAACTTTTTCTTTAGTACACCAAAAGCACGTTCCACATCTTTTCTTGCTGCTTCGTGCATCCTCTTATACAACTGACGCTTTTCATCATGCGTCCCTGGATGTTTAATGGACTTCACAATAACAGAGTATTCCGGATATATCCCATCAGCAAGATAATATCCCCGTTTATAAGGCACGCCATTAGCAAAGAATTCCACATCCGGTGCTCTCCCCGTTTTGAGATCATTGAAAATAGGCGATGCACGTAAAATATTTACATCATTATTCATCCCGGCGACACCAAAGAACGCATGCCAAATCCATAAATCTTGGGAGGCGATTGCTTCCAATAAAATGAAAGGAGTTTTCCCGTGATCATCCCTACAAAATTGTGCTTTTAAAGCATGTGGGCAATTCTCTCACGGCCAATCTGTACAATCAATGCTGCCTATCAGGCCAGGAAAACCATGAACTCGATAGTGATGCTCATAGAGTCTGTCAACGTCAGTAACCGTCGGCTTTCGCAAATACTCTGTACCATATAACTCCATGATGACCTCACAAAATTTATAGAGACACTCATGAATTGTTGACGCACCCATTTGCACATACTCGTCTAGCATATCAGGATTCACTCCGTATGCCAATTGACGAATTGAAGAAGTAACTTTCATCAATGGAGAAATACCAAGTAAGCCCGTACAACTAGGAGTTTCTTGGAAATAAGGTGAATGATCGGTTACCTCTCTAACAATTCGTGTGAATAGTCTTCGGCTCATTCGGAAACGATCATGGAATTGTTCTTCGCCGTATGTTGGGTTAGCGCAGAAGTAAGCAGTCACTAAACGGTTATGAGCACTCAAACGATCCCTGGTAATTTGGTTTCGTGTTTCTTTAGGTTGTGACGCTTGATAAGCCTCCCAACAATCTTCCGCAAACATTAAAAACTCGATATTAACTTCATTTTCGTCATCCGAAGACTAATTGGCAAAAAAGATCTCGAAAGAATTCATGGTATGATTGAATGAGGTTTGAAATGAGGTTTGTGAAATAAGGTATTTAAAAGATTTTTTTTTTTTTTTTTTTTTTTTTTTTTTTTTTTTTTTTGAAAGCCAACGGCTAATTTTCAAAAGCAATAGTTTGTAAAATGTTGATCGTGATCTCGACCTATTTGGTTCATTTTCGTTGCTCGACCGAATTCCCACACAAACCACGATCGACTAAGATCGATCGTCTGTGTCGATCGTTGGCCTCTTCTGCATGCAGCCTTATATACCTCTCAGCCTATACATGCACTTTAAAACTAAAGTAAGTACACATTGTATTGTCTATGCTCGTCTAGTAGATAGATAGACACAAACAAACTTCTTGTCGAGTTATTCGGCAAACTTTTGTTAACATTGCCATGCGATATCGCCATAACAATCCAATTCTCACGTATAAAACCCAAGTTTACATCTTAACTAACGAACTTGACGATACAACATAAAATTGCTTGTTTAAGAACCTCCCTTACCCAAAAAAATGCAGTGATTGATTATTTCTTTGTAGAAAATAAAAGCCTTGCAAAAAGATACTTTTCATTACACAATTGACACATATATTTAGATCAGATACTGTTTATGTAATCGCAAGTAAACCGCATGGAAGATTTTTGCTCATTCTGATATTGTTTTTGTAATCACTAGTAAATCGCATGGATGATTTTTGCCAATTATCTTCTTGAGTTTTACTGTTGAACTAGCAAAAGGACATCCTTTTTATTTATATTTAAAATTAAAATGTGAGAAAAAAAATTAATATGATATCAAATAAACAACATAAAATAACCGGCTATTTAAATGCTAATTAAAATAAAGGTTTTGCTAACAGCAGCCCTTAGGGTTGTTGTTAACAACTAATTACCGAATTTTATGTTAAGACAATACACAATGTTCAAATAAAATCACTAAAAATCATTAACCACTTCGTAGGATTTCTCAAATACAAATACAATTCACATTTACCATTGGTCATATTAGGGAAAAATAAAGAGTTGGTTTCTCACAATGTCTTAATTAATATCACATAATTTTATGAAAAGTTCATTGTTAAATACAACCCTTAAGGTTGTCGTTAGCATTTCTCTTAAAAAAATTGCTTATTTCTTCCTAGCATATATAAAAGGAGAATTGCATATATATCCTTCCAAAACCTCAAAATTATATATATATATATATATATATATATATATATATATATATATATATATATATATATATATATATATATATATACATATATATATATATATATATATATATATATATATATATATATATATAGAGAGAGAGAGAGAGAGAGAGTTAGGATCAAATAAGAAAAATAATAAAAATGGGAAGGATAAGAAGTAACCACAACCACACATTCTAGATGCACATACAAAAATGAATGCATCTTCATTCAAAATTTTCCTCCCACATTAAAATGTGTGGTTAGAATTACTTCTTACCCTTTTTATTTTAATTATTCTTCTCATTGGATCACTTCCCTATATATATATATATATATATATATATATATATATATATATATATATATATATATATATATATATATATATATGGAAGTGATCAAGTAAGAAGAATAATTAAAATAAGAAAGGTAAGAAGTAATTCTAGCCACACATTTTAAATTAGGAGGGAAATTTTGAAGAAAGATACATCCACTTTTGTAGGTGCATCTGAAATTTGTGGTTGTGGTTACTGAGGATCTGGTGCGGATTTTTTATATTCGTGCGGATGTGCGGATATATCTAGGCCGTCCATTCCAGATCTGATCTTGACTTTTTGTAAAAAAGTCAAAATCTACGCAACTATCACGGTACCAAATCACCATTAAAACGATTTTTTTTTTTTAAAAATTTTTTTCCTTTTGAGCGATCCTTACTATTGTTGTATTCTTTATTTTTTTTTTTTTTTTTCTAGATTTTTCTGAGCACTTTTTGTTTTGTGATTATGAGTGCTACCGTGATATTAAGGATATTATGAAAGGGTTTTATGATAGGTAAGGTGATATTATAAAACCAATGTGATATTAAGCTTTTATACATGAAAAAACGAACTTTGATATTGAAAAAGTTACTTTGATATTAGTAAAAAGCTTAATATCATTGTTTTTTTTCATTACGATATTAAAAAACTTACGGTGATATTAAAAAAATTCAAAACATAAGTATGAGTGTTATAGTGATATTAAAAAAAATCACAGTATCATAATACATTTTAACCATGAAAATGATTCTTTTTTCAGTTTCTTTTCAGCGATTCTTAATTATTTTTTGTCCTTTTTCTTTTTATTATTTTTTTTCAGATTTTTTTGAATTTTTTTTTGAATGTTACTATGATATTAATCCGCACTATCCCTACTTAAAACCCAATCCGCACCGGATCTCTTCCATATATATATATATATATATATATATATATATATATATATATATATATATATATATATATATATATATATATATATATATATATATATATATACATATACATATATACATATACATATATACAAGCAACTCGAGCTCGTGTTTGACTCGATCAAGCCAAGCTTTTAGCAAGCTCAAACCCAAAAATTAGCTCGAAACATATAACGAGTCAAGCTCAAGTTTTTGATAGCTCGGCTCGAGCTCTTATCAAGCTTTTTCAAGCTTTAATATATATTTATTTTCATAATAAATTTACATAAGTAATTAAGGGCTAATTTGAGTAATACCCTAATTATAAGGACTTATTTCATAAACAAATGAATAATGTATTCTAAATGGACTTTTTACCCTAAGTAATCTAACGATTTGTATTCTAGCATCTCGTCTCTTCTTATATTATTCAAAAACCAAGTAAGCTTCTATCTTGATTTTTCCAGAAAATTTGTAAGTTTACTTATCAAAAACTTTTATTTGATAATGTTAAGTGTTAACATCAACAAAAACTAGTCATATTTATAGTTTAATCGATATTTATACTATGTGTTGAATATCGTCTACATGGAGAAAAATAAACCATTTACAGAGTATATGATAAACTAGGGACTAGTGAGATGTTTTTGTTAAGCATGAGTAACAGTCCCATCTTTTAAATCTATATTTTATAGACGGTGCTACTATTTTGAGATAATGTGAGCTACTAACTTGGCTACTAATTTGGTTTTCAAATATTGTTTTAGTTTATTTTACTTTATAAATATATTTATTGATGAGTTTGGCTATTAAACACAATGTTTTTCTATCCATTTAAGTTTTTCAAGCCAAGCTCAAGCTTTGTTTGAAACCTACTCAAGCCAAGCTCAAGCTTAGATGATTAAAGTTTGACAAGCTGTATATCAAGCCAAGCTGAAGCCTACTATTTTTGTTTCGAGCCAAGCTCGAGCTCAGCTTGACTCGATTGCAGCCCTAACTGAGTGTGGTTTAGAAACCTAATAGTCAGGCCCTCAGACCCAGGCATTATGTATGTAACGAGTCAGGCCAAAATGGAGTCACACAGGACAATAATGAATGTTCTAAACTAGTATTTCCTAAGACAGCTTTTATCTGTACCTAATGGAGGAATAGTGTCTGACTTAGGCTCATCAGTGTCCTTTGACTCATCATTTAGCTTTGTTCCCTGATCATCATCCAAATGAACCGTTTCTTGATTGCCTGACCCTTCATCCTAGTTATCAGGATTATCTTGAACCCTCTCTGAGGAGTTCTTGGGTAGCTCATCCTCAGTGGCAGATAACTATGTTCCAGCAACATCGTTGAGTAAGTATGAAATAAGATTTTGATTCTTGTCCTTAAAGTTGAGAAATATCTCTAAATATAAAGAAAATGTAAAAAAACATAAATTATAACAAGTGTTTCCATATATCACCTATACTTTACTTAACCTATAATTTTCTAAGAAAATAAATACTTCATCAAAATTTTACCTTGAGGAACATGATAACTATGTTCTCTCAGTAGTCGAAAGCCAAGTGCCTTAAGGTTCAAATTGATTTTATTCCACTTTTCAGGAAATTTGTAGTAATCGTCACGTATCCGAGCAACTTTTTATAGGCATTTAGTGACGGAATTTTGTTATTTATTCCCTACCAACTCCCAACGAAGTTTCAGTTTGGTTTCCTATTGATTCCTACATAATTTGACTTTCATTCCTAGTAATTTCTCACAAAATTTCATTCGTATTTCATCTGACAGATTTCGGATTTTTGCAAAAATTATATATAAACAATAAAATACTCAACAATATAAAGAGACCCACCAACAGATTTCATATCACAAAAACTAACTAACGTGTTCAAAGTTTGCTAGATCCAAGCTTATACAACACTATCAAAAAAAGTTCGGTTGTAGAAAGTCATTTGAGTTTTGAGTTTCTAACGTGTTAACAAAATATTCAAATTCAAGTAGTACCTAAGCATCCAAGGTCGAATGTTCCATATACATAGACAAATAGCTAACTAACTGGGAGGTGGGGAAGGTGGCGGTTTTGGTGTTTTCAACATTTTAGCAATCTCTTTCACTTGTTTCTCTAGTTCTTTCACTCGTTCCTCTGCTGCCCTTTCCTGATCCTCAGCAGCCTCTTGTTGCTCCTTCGCAGCTAGTTCCCGTTAGATGCCTTTGCTTAGTCTTCGAGTTGTCTTTTCAAATTTTCATCCTATAAATATAGTAACACATTAAAATTGGTGATATCCTGTGTTTGTAATTCAAAGATGAAACAAACAAACTAAAGCAAACAAACGAAGCAGAAGCTTTTATTCAAATAATCAAACTAAATATAAAACCAAATTTAAAGACAAATTCTAATTCCACAAATACCAAATTATAATTCAAATGGTACAACCTACAAATTCAAAAGGTACTAACAAAAATAATGACATTGACCTCTATTTATAGGCACCAAACAAACTGTAACAAAGAGTTTCCAAATTCTAAACAAGCTTGCAGGACAAGTCACAATTTACCAAACAACCCTTAAAGTTTAAGTTACCTTCTAACAATCTCCACCGTGACTTAAACTCCTCCACATGCTTCAAATCAAATCCAAAGTTCCAAATTCCAAATGCCAGAGATGCTAGCCAAATTCAAATCAAACGATCGATTCCCAAAAGCAATCCAAAACAAATTCAATCCAAATCAAATGCCGATAACTTCAAAACAAACAATCAAATGTTAACCGACAAATTCAAAGCGGCTAACCAAACAAACAAATCGGCTCAAATGATCTTCAACAAAAACAAACAAATTCAGGAAACCAACTTCAAAAGTCCGACGAACGAATATCCAAATTTTCAAACTAGCAAATTCCAGCAATCTAACAAATTCAAACGACTTGAACCAAGTCTTTAAAGGCCAAATCGATCTTCAAATTCCGAAAATCAAATTCAAATTCCAGTGGTCCACTTATATAATAAGAATTACGACCCAAATATCAAATTCAAATTCTAATGACCCACTTATCGATAAGTATTACGGTCCAAGTTCAAACTTATTATCCAAGTATCAAACAAATTCAAGTTAATAAATAACTTGACGAACGAGCTCTGATAATTCAAATGCCTCAAATATGATATAGATAATAATTCTTATGACCCACTTATCTAATAAGGATTACGGTCTTCAAATACAAATACCAAAATTCGAACAAAAAAGCCAATGTTGTTGACTAACAAACCAAATTTATAAACAAACGAATTCAAAAACCCAATATTTCTTTATCGGCCCAAGTTCAAACGCATGAGTCCAAAACAACAATCCAACTTTATACTCAAAACCTATATACGAATAATAACCATGAGCCGAATATCAGATTTATTCCCAAAAAACCTAAAGCGAATTCTTCAAAACTAAAATCTAGTCAAACATCAATTCGAACAAACCCCAAGCGAACCAAATTTTTTTCTTCTTTTTCTTCTTCTTTATGGCTAAACGAAACCTGTCTCTTCATACCACTTGTTTGTAATTCAAAAGACGAAACAAACAAACAAAAGCAAATAAACGAAGCGGAAGCTTTTATTCAAATTATCAAACCAAATACAAAACCAAATTCAAAGACAAATTCTAATTCCACAAATACCAAATTCTAATTCAAACGGTACCAACCACAAATTCAAAAGGTACTAACAAACTAATGACATTGACCTCTATTTATAAGCACCAAACAAACCGTAATAAAGAGTTTTCAAATTCTAAACAAACTTGCAGGACAAGTCACAATTTACCAAACAACCATAAAAGTTTAAGTCACCTTCTAACATCCTGGCTGTAATAACATGCAGCCAACAACCTGCAATCTCAACTTAGAAAATAACATCCGATCACTCTTGCATGTCCATTTGGCCATTTCTTTCAAGCCGAAAAACATTGCCAGATGAAAAACATGCCATTTGCTGTTACTATTAAACAAACATAGCCGTTAGCTAGTTTACGATTATTATATAGTTCTTGACATATATATTTCAAACTTTTGACCTGTTTATAGTACTTATTTTTCTTCATAATGCAAGCTAGTAATGAAATTTTCCTCATAAGTTAGATATATGAGTATGAGTTTTGAAATGAAAGCTAGGTTGTTTGACCATCAATTGTAAACTATAGCAGTCTTACATCCATCAACGGTCCACACTTTCATATTCCATCTGATATACATCGACGGCCCAGATTAAACACTCAAAAGAAATCACAAACGTTGACATATCTAAGAATAACTAACCCATTTGAGAGTAGAATCATTTGTGCGCCAAAAATAACTGATTTTCAAACAAAGAACAGCAAAGAGCGGAAATAATAATGGAAAAATGATGGCTGAAGAGGGAAGGCGTAGTCTGAAAAGTCCAGAGGTGAAGCTCGGGTTGGAAGTTGAGGATCTATGGGTTATTCAAGAGCCACAACTATTGCCTACCAAGAAGCTCAATGCTTGTTTCGAATGCATTCCTGTTTCCTAGTTTCCTCATGCTTCGTCTACCCAAGGAATTTTATATGTTTCTAGATAAATGAAATTCCGTAGGTGTTGTAATTACATTTGTCAAAACTAGGTGAGTATCCGCGCCTAGCGGCAGCGGTGTATAGTGCTGAGACTTAAACCAGAAATGGAAAAGCCAAACACCCTGTAGAGTAAGAAAGTGAACCAAGTGCAAAAGCATGATCAACCAAATTCGTCGCAATCATGATCGACATATATGGTCAAAGACATATCAAGTGCATAAAAAGTTAACTTTTTTGGGACCATTGATCAGCCATTTGATCATTCACAACACTTTTTCTGACCCAATTGAGGCCAACGATCAAAATCAAAATTGTGAACAACATAAAGATGACATATAAAGGGATTCATAGTATACATAAGAGATATTATTCAATGACAAACTAATAAAATAGATTAAGCATGAAAAAAAAAAAAAACAAAAATACGGAGTATGAAAATATACATGCACAAGGCCTACTAGAATATACATAATTGAATCATAACAACCCACTATTATCAACTTTAACAAAAAAATGATATAGTTGAGGATCGGACAGAACATACCTCATTTGAAGATGTTATATACCAGAAATATGAGTGATAGCAAAAAATATTCATGTGGTTCACGTGAACCCGTGAAACTATCCTAGGTCCACCATTTACATGGGTATGTCCATATAACTATTTGCATTAAGCAGAATGATCATAGAAGCCAAACATTCCATTTGACAATATTAAGATCTCATTAACTTCTAATTATTCACGCATATATACCATCGTGTTACATATTTATATCCCTTGGATTGGAGTAAACAACAATGATAATACATGAGATTTAATCACATCTAGACCAAAATCCTTGTCTCCTTCACCATACATGAATTGAGCCATCCTAGCAAGGTTTGTTGCGTAATCGATAAACTCCCGTGAAGATTCAGAGTTAACAATTGCTCGTTCTTTGTTAAGTTTCTTCCATGTCTTGTCGATTAACGATTTTATATAACCTCTAGCTTCTGGTTCAGTAGCACCTGTCTCATGCATGTACAACTGGATTGATTTCAGAGTATCACCTCTTTCCATTTCACCCTAAAAGAACAAGAGAATGCTAAAGTTACGAGACGTCGTCCAAATGGAAGTGAAAATACAACTATAATGAAATCGCAATTTATGTAACTTGATGTAACAAAAATATGATGTATAGCAATAAATCTTATACTCGTAATTAATTAAAGGGCGTACCAGTGAAGTCCCCAAGTCATCAGTAAGTCGGAAGATAAGTGATACATAGCGAACTATATTCTCAGTTCTTTGTATGCATTGATGGATTTCTTCAATTGAACTAACTGATGTTAAAAAGTGCACATGCATAAGTGCTACAGGTCCTGATATCGATACACAAGCATTGTCCAAGTACTCGTTCAGTGTTGGTATATGTCCACGGTGGTACCATCGAGCTTCTACTAGGTATGCCTTACATAGATCTGCCCACTGCAAAGTTAAATTGATTTGTTAATAATGTCCGTAATCACAAATGAAACAAAATTTGCTATACACTATAGCTAAAGAAGATGGATGTATTACTGCTTTCTTTAAGTATGGAAGAATGAGGAATCCTTTGCTTGCCAAAGTTTCATGTGTGATATCATTTATCGAGTTGTAAAGTCCAAAGAAACATATCTTCATATAATCTGGGAGTTGTTCAATCGCCTTTATATCCCATCTACGAAATTTAAAAAAAATAAAAAATAATAAAAAGCCATGTCTTATATAACTCATGTCGATACTAGTATAAGGAATTGAAAGAAAGATTGTTTTAGCATTTACCTGTTTATAACATCAGTGAATTGTTCTAGTTCGCCCAAAGTACCAAACACATCATAGACATCATCAAGAGTAGTGATCATAACGGCGACCTTTGTTATTGTTCTCCTCCCATGACTAAAGTTTGGTAAGTAACTAAAACCAATTGTCCACAAGAAATTCTCCACTATCAAGTCCCTTGCAAAGGTTAACTTGGTCCCAACTTGTATTTCTCCACCACCTATTCATGGTCGGGTATTATCAGTTTTGCATCATGATTAGCAACCTCATCTTGGATCATTTAATTACAGCTTTAGCGCTTGTTATAGTGCTATATATCGTGATAATTAACATATTTGGAAATATATGATACCTTGATGCATGTTTTAGATCCTCAAGATGGATAGCCTGGACCAGATCAAAATCCAATTTTGCAAGCTTGACTAATGTGGGATTCATGCTATTCTTTTTCTCATATAGTTCAATAAACCACTTTGCCTCAACTCTCGGTACCCTCCAATGCAGCGGTTGCTCCAAAGCATGAGTTACTAATGAAAAGATACTCCCGTCAATCTTCTCCAAGCTTTCTTTGAGATATTTGGTTGTGATGTCTCTAGCGTCATCCAATATGTTTTCATCCTCGAACGAATGATAAGATGCCTCATACAGGTTGAGCATTCCCACAACATCTTCGAGTAAGTATGAATTAAGATTTTGATTCTTGTCCTTAAAGTTGAGAAATATCTCTAAATATAAAGAAAATGTAAAGAAACATAAATTATAACAAGTGTTTCCATATATCACCTAAACTTTATGTAGCCTATAATTTTCTAAGAAAATAAATACTTCATCGAAATGTTACCTTGAGGAACATGATAACCATGTTGTCTCAGTAGTCGAAAGCCAAGAGCCTTTAGGTTCAAATTGATTTTATTCCAATTTTCAGGAAATTTATAGTAATTGTAGTAAATCGTTTCCAAGAGATTACTTATTTCCTCCTCAAAAAGATACGATATTCCTAGTCTTTGCAACTCATCAACTAGCTCCAGAACTCTCAACGAATTTCCTGACTTTTGTATCATCGTCTTCACTGCGTCCTTCAAAGTATTTGCTCTTGCCACATAATCAACTCCCTGTGTTGGTTGAATTCTTAAATGTAGCCATAAAGGTTCATTATGTAAACACAAAATAATAATTGTACCGTGTATTTACTAGAGAGTGACTGAATATGATCAAATGACCACGATGATGGTTCGTAATTTGCTGATCACCTTACGTGGGTGTCAGCCGCATTGACAGTTGCATTGGCAGCTATTCTAGTGGTTTTTGTTGAATATATTCGCTTGTAAGCATTACCTTTTGCTAGAGGACTTTTTTGTTGTACAACCGAATATGGAAAGCTTATTGATGCCATAGATAAAGAGATATGTTGGAAAGAAATAAGTTGGTTTATAAGGATTTTTAAGTTAATGAAATCATTCATCTAATTTGTACTATTTATAGAGCGATGGATAAATGTAGGACAAGATTATTCTATGTCGTATTACAACATAAATGAACTAAGAAATATGTTTTGTCATACGATTCCAAGCTTTGAGTTTAATGGTTTCACTAATAAGGACACCGCCCTCTTAAAACTCCAAAAAACATTTGCGAGTGCACTTTTTAGTGAAATAGTCAAGAATATGGAAGTCTTTGACATGACTGTGTGACAGAAAGTAGTTTTTTAAGATAAGAGCATATTGCATTTGAACTAAAATTGCACGTTTATTTTGTTGATAAAGTACGAAAGGATGTCAATGAATAAGAGGGATAATAATAATAATAATAATAATAATAATAATAATAATAATAATAAAGGCTCGTGAAAGTGATTGTACTATAGCTATTAAACTTTTTGTGTTTCTATATTTTTGAGTGTCTACGGGATTTACATGCCCATGATTTTCTACTAGCTATCCTCATTTCTCATAGACAGGGTAGGTCAACATATGTCACCAGTAGAATATCGTACTATCCTTAAGTATCATCTTATTATTCATTTATTTCCGGCTGATAAGATATGTCCAGTTTGTTGGAAAACGTGTTTGGATTCCTTTAGAAAACATGTGGTTCATTGCAAAGAGCTCCCGTGCTTCAAGTACAGACATGATATGGTTAGGGATGTCTTTTTTGACGTTTGTAGGCGTGCTGAGATCTCCATCAAAAAAGTAGCACCTATGAACTTTTTGACTGACTCGTTGGATCGAAGATCCACACTCAGAC